>JAJONR010000999.1:0-120550 GCA_029582245.1 Solanum etuberosum | reverse complement strand
ACCATCTAAATTCCATTCGTAAATTTCAGAACCACTGTAAGACGTATTAGTCTGGTTCCAATCTCGTTCCTCTATTAACACATCTTGAGGAGTGGGACGTGGATAATAGTACGTCTCCATGCGAGGCTTGTCAGCATACCTGAATTTCTGAATAATAATAATAATAATAATAATAATAATAATAATAATAATAATAATAATAATAATAATAATAATAATAATAATAATAATAATATGATACGTGATGACAAAAAGTGCGACAATTCTATCAACTCTCAAGAAAAGACAATTGAAATTGGTGGAGCTTCTGTAATGGCAACAGTGCAAAATAGTGGCTAAGATGTCAAACTTGGTGATTGAGATACTTTCCCTAGAAAAGAGTGTATGGATAGTTTATTATGTCGTCATTTCTACTACACAATTCAGATTTCGATTTTATTTTATTTTAGTGAGTCAGATCCTTCTGTCATTTCTTTTATGTGTTCATTTGTTGAGTCTTGTAATAGTTTGGGTTATTATAGGGCTATGACCTGAAATTTAGTTTGTTGTCTTGTCGTCAAATCTTTCTATCGTTTACTTAATATAATCTTTGTGTTGTGTCACTTTGATCTGCACTATTTAGCTTTTCTATATACATATCTTTTCAATTCAGTTTTGATGACATGATGTGCAAGAACAATTTAGTCAGATCTTAAATCATATCTAGTCATGGAATGAATACACCAAAAGTCAAAAATATATTCGAGGAAATGAATAAAGGACTTACACACTTGGATACGTTCTTTAGTATCAAAAATGGTTAAAAGGGTAAGTTCCATCTAAATTGACCTATGTCATTTGTTATGGAAAGGATATTGTTCAAATGGGGTTTTTAATTGACAAAAATGAAACAATAGTGGTATACATGTTCATCAATACATACGTCTTAAAATGATATTGTATGATTGTCACTTCTCATCTTAAAGGTCATGCTTGTATTTGATATTTTAATAATTGATATGACGAAGGTATTTTGTTCTACTATCCAAACACTGTGTAATCATTTGCTACCCCTTTCGAGCCTTAATTTTATTTTCTTTGATACCCCTCTTTTGGAATCAAAATAAAGCTAGAAAAGAGAGTCGAAAAAAAAAATTCAAAAAAAGAGAAAAATAAGAGTCAAGAAAAGAGAAAAGTGAAAAAGAGTAAAAAAAAAAAGAGGAAAGAAAAAGGTTGGAGTGCAAAAAAATTCAATAACAACAAAAAACAAACTTTCCGAACTACGTTCGACCTGATTCTTGCTTTGACAAGATACGTAGGCAACCTTATTTTGAGGTTTGGTCCGACCAAGAAAAATCTAGAAAGTCCTCATCACAAAAACTGGAGAAAAAAAAGAGAGTTTTTTTATTTTTGCAAAAAGAGTCGATTCCAAAAGTTGTAAGTCCAAATTATGTTACGAGTATTCTATTTGAGCTTTCATTCTTTTCTTTGTAATTCTGTCCAAAAGTCATGTTACAATTCAAATAAAGACCTTCTGATCGATTTTTAACAATAACAAGTCAAGCAAGCTTTTGAGTGTTGATTATCATATAAGAAAAATATCATTTCATGTCGTAAGGATGGAAAAATGAGAGGGTCTTATCAATAAAAACCCTCACAAGTGTCGCAAGACATCATTGGAGTTGAGAGAAAGAAAAAATGAGAGAGTCTTACGGGTGAAAACTCATGATACCATAAGATACTGGTGAATGAGAGACAAACAAAATGAGAGAGACTTGTCGGTGAAAACCTTTCGAGGCACCACATGTCAAATGTGAGGCATTAATCTAGTGCAAAGGTTGGATTATAGAAATTAGACTTCAAAAGTTGAAAGTTTGATAAAGATAAAGTTAGATTGATTTGACAGATTACGCCATTTTGTTCAAAGTGCATGTCATGATCATCAAAGTTGAACTCTGTATTACACTAAGTCATTTCTTTCATTTCTTTTCATAGAGGGACACACATTGTTTCTTTTCCTTCTATATCATTTTATTTATTTTTGTAATTTTCTTTGTGTTTATCTTTATTAAAATAAGCTAGAAATGCCTTCAAAATTTACTATCATTTTTTCAATTGCACGAAGTTAAAGTCTGGCCAACATATCTTAAGGTGACATGATTCAAGAATGATGGATATTCAAAATAATTTGTTGCAGTTGACAGGTTCGAAATTCAGTGATTGATTAGAATGGGGGAACAATATATTGAACATAATGTTCTAGCTTTTAAAAATCAATTGAAGAGGTCTTTAAGGATAAATGTTATCATGAAAGTCTAGCTAGCCCACAAAAGCAGTCTATCCAAGCTGAAGTTGACTTCAAACATGACAACAACAAGAGCAATCATCATCAAAGCTAATGCCATAAACCGACCACCACAAAAAAAAAAAAATAACTCACAATTTTTCTTCTTTCTATTTCTAAACAGGGAAAATATTGCTGACATAAAGGTTATCTTGAAACCTCAAATTTGAAAAATCATTGCAGGAAAAGAAAAATTCATGCATCATATTTATTTTTATTTTTTCTCCTAGGATAATCACTTCCTAGTCTGAGACACTGACTTTTTTTTCATTCTCTTTTAGGATAAACGCTTCCTAGTCTGAGATATTTTTTTTTCTCTTGGGATATATACACTTCCTAGTTTGAGACATTTATTATTTTGAAGCTTACCATTACTAATAACTCACAAAACTTTTATGGTGCAACCTGGGCAAAAAAGAAATGTTGTGATGATTTCATTTGATGATTCTATTTAGTAGGACCCTCCTGGACAATGAGAATTAGTGTGGCAGGACCCTCCTGGATAATGGAAATTAGTGTGGTAGGACCCTCCTGGACAATAGAAATTAGTGTGGCAGGACCCTCCTGGACTATGAGAATTAGTCTAGCAGGACCCTCCCGGACAATGGGATTAGTATAGCAGGACCCTCCTGGACAATGGAAATTAGAGTAGCAGAACCCTCCCGGACAATGGGAATTAGTGTAGCAGGACCCTCCCGGACAATGAAAATTAGAATAGCAGGACCCTTCTGGACAATGGGAATTAGTGTAGCAGGACCCTCCTGGACAATGGAAATTAGTGTAGCAGGACCCTCCTGGACAATGGAAATTAGTAGCAGGACCCTCTTAAGCAGGACCCCCCTGGACAATGGAAATTAGTAGCAGGACCCTCTTAAACAATGAGAATCAATGTAGCAGGACCCTCCTAAACAATGAGAATTAGTGTAGCAGGACCCTCCTAAACAATGGAAATTAGTGTAGCAGACCCTCTTGGACAATGGGAATTAGTGTAGCAGGACCCTTCTAAACAATGAGATTTAGATTAGCAGGACCCTCCTGAACAATGGAAATTAGTGTAGCAGGACCCTTCTAAACAATGTGATTTGATTACTTTCTCCTAGGATAAATATTTTCTAGTCTGAGACCCTTAGTTTTATTTTTCTCCCAGGATAAACACTTCCTAGTATGTGTTTATTTTTTTAAATTCACATTTGCTGATAACTCACAAAAATTTTCCAGTGAAAACTGGGGCAAAATTTTTGTTTATTTCTTTTATTTGTGATGGTTTTCAGGTTTCTTCAAGCGAAACATGGATTTGAAATTCAAGAACAAAATTTCAACTGTTTTCAGAATGAGCAATCCCATGATAGCCAGAGTCAGCTTCTTCAATGCATGTAGCAGCCTGACTTCCTGACATCTATTTCTATTCAGCTTTTGATCAAGAAAACATGAAGTCATTCAAGAACATAATCAAATTGTCATTTTGAAGAGTGCCAAAAACTCACACTTAGTGGCAAGTCAAGTATCGAACCCATCAAGATTAAGATACTCACCAAGATCTAGGTGATATCTCGAATTCAAGACTCAAGTGAAGACTCAAGAGAAGCTGCATGATAGGAGCTTGTACTTTTATTTTCCTTTTGACTTTCATTTTTTTTATGTAAGGATAGGAGCCGTGACTTGGAGCCTCGATGGAATCTCACTTAACTTCCAACTCATCACCTCATCTCCTTGAACTACACGCGACCTGATTTCCTTATAACCCAGGATATGTAGGATGTCCAAAATCAAGACTCAATTTTTCATTCAAATACAAGTCCGGTCAAAATTTATCACGTTATCTACTTCTTTGTCCGAAAACTCTTCGTGTTTCCAATCAAAGAGGGGCAAACTGTAGACACGTAATTTTTGACCGAACTTAAGGTCCTACACCATTTTTAGTACATAAATATTGCTTTTATATATAAATTAGATATTTTTATTTTATCTTATTTTAGTAAGTTTATTTTAAAAGATTTGAAAATAACAAAAAAAAGATATGTTTTATTTTTGTTTTAGTTTAATAAATAAGCTAGTATTTCTTATTTATAATTTATTATTAGCTACTAAATTTTTGTTTGTTTAAAAATATTATATTAATTATTAAAAAATAATAATAATAATAACTTAAAGTACCCACAACCTCACCCACAACCCCACATCTACCCACTACCCCCACTATAATACACACCCTCACACACAACACTACACACACGACACAACACACACATACTACTACTACATATACTACAACATCAGCAACATAAACAGAGGAGAAAGAGGAAAAGAAAAAACACATACAGACATATGCGCACACGCCCAGAAAACATCCAAAAAAAAAGCAACCAAAAATCTACACCTAAATACTCACACACGGAAAAAGAAACAAAAATCCCACAGCAACAAAAAAAAACAACACTACATTACACGATCAACAACAAAAAGAAAGAGACCACATAAACATATACATTCACATATTTTCTTCCTTTTTCATTACTACTTTATTTAAACACAACACATATACCATCACAAACAACTTACAAAAAAATTGTGGGTGTTCTAATCGAGCTTCAATCAAGATATTGAGGTATTCAACTTTACCTTATCTCTTTAATTTATTTATGAAATTTGATGTAATTTTATGACAAGTTTTTCTATTTTTTTATTCATAATTTGATTGAAATGAACAAATTGTTAGCTATTATATCTATGTTTAATGAATGAAGGTAACTTTAACAATGATTACCTTTTTTTTTTTTTTTTCGTTAGTTGTGATCTCTTAAAATTGAACAGGTCATGACATTGTTCTTATCTTGATTTAGATAATAATGATAAATTAGGTAAAGTTAGGCTAAAATAAATAAATTATTATTATTTTATTTTATCAAACAAAAAATGAGATTTATTTTTAACAATTCGTTATTGTTTTGTTTGATTAGAATTAAAGTGTATACTTAATTTTGACGTTAATTTTAAGAGTAATAAAAATATAAAATATTAAAATATTAAAATATAAAAATGAAAAGATATAGAAATGATGTCAGAATTATATATTGTATTCTCAACATTTAGATTTATTTTACTTTATTTGGTTTTATGTATAAAGGAAAAAATATTTGTTTTTTAATGACTAGATGAGTTTTAGGCATATTAAAAAATATTTATTTCAATTAAGAATGTGGTTACACATCTTTTGTGAGACAGTAAAAGAAACTCAAGGATACGGTGACATACCTTGTTCAAAAATATAAATAACTTTTATTAATTTAAAGTAAGACTTATAGACAATTATTAGGTGCGAGGCGACGAAGACAATTATGTCTCTAAATGTCAAGACCAAGAATGCGGTTACACATCTAGATTGAGACTAATAAAAATTCAACAATTAAAAAAAATAGGCAAACCATGGCCTGTACACACAAATTATCCAAAAATATATCAAGATAAGTATAAGTCAATAGAAGCGAGCGTGCTAGAACCACGGGACTCGAGGGATGCCTAATACCTTTCCCTCGGTCAACAGAATTCCTTACTCGAACGTTTGTTTCCGCAGACCAAATAAAGAGTCATTTTCTTTTGATTAGAGATTAAACAAAAGGTGACTTGGAACACCATAACTCAATTTCAAGTGGCGACTCTAAAAATTAAAATAATTCCTAATCAATAATGTCACTTAAATTGAAAAAATCTTACTGCCGTGCGCAAAAAGGGGTGTGACATAATTATCATTAGTTGAGTAAATTTTGTGTTACAAAACAAAGTTGAATAACTTTAAGAAAATAGTCAAAAGCCCCCCTACCTATTACCTAATTACCAACTACATACTTATACTGCACATGAGTCCTATTACCCCCTCAATAGTCTAAAATTGAAATTATAAATGCTAATAAGGCAAAATGAGTGTATTTCATTCTCTTTGAGATGAAACTAAAATCAAATATTAAAATTTATTTTTAATATTTTTTTTCATAAATGTATATATTTTAATATATTTCTTTTCTTGAATATATGATTTTTTTCTTATTTTTCTTTTTTTATTTGATTTATTTTCATAGCAACATGCACCGAATATCTCATCCACTCTCTATCACTGAGTTGTTGTCACCGCCACCACCAGAACCCATGGATAATATTTCACCTTGATAATGTTCAACTACACCTTGCAATTGGAATGTGAGCATGTCACGATCCAAAAATAGACGTGATGACACTTGTCTATTCCTACCAAGACAAGTTAGCCTCAACCCAACGAAACGAAAAAAATGCGAAAAGATAAAACCAAAACAAGATAAAAGCGGAGAACTTATTCTTTCTAATAACACCTCAAAATCTGGTTGTCACGTGTACAAGCCTCTAATACAAAAATACGGAAATGAAATAATTACATAGACTCAATGTCTTTGTTTCTCAAATAGAACAAAGCATAACGCAATGGAAAAAAGGGTTCGCCGGGATGACAAGCAACTACCTCTCAATAGTCTTTTGACAAGCCTCGAAAAGTAGGAGAAGAAGAACGATCACACAATATCGGGCTTGAAATCTACACAAGTGTAGAAGCAAGGAGTGAGTACCATAACATGATATACAACAAATTAAACAACCTAATAAGCAAAGCAACTAGCTAGAAATCTAATACTCCTTTCATCCCAATCGAACCTCCTCAAACTACAACTTGCACAAACATCAGTCCAACCTAACAGTTCTGCAATAAACGACTCACAAGGCTCAATAATCACAATTCGACAACCAACACGAAACAAGTAAGTCAATCTCAAGTATCAAGTAGAGTATTCAAAAGTATCACGCGCATCAATCACAATTAACAAATATGTCAACGATAAGCATAAAAATGCATCAAACCACAACGATCAACTCTCACCAGAACCATTTATGATTGACTTTATGTCAAACCACTAGTCGGAACCATTTCTCATCGTCTTATATCAAATCACTAATCAGAACCATTTCCCATAGGCTTTATATCAATTCACTAGTCGAAACCATTTCCCACCGGCTTTATGTCAATTCACTAGGAGGAATCATTTTTCACCGAATTTATATCAATTCACTAGCCGAAACCATTTCCCATCGGCTTTATATATCAATTCACTAGCCAGAAATGACGTTGGTATCACAACACTTGCCAGAAATGACCTCGACCTCATAACAGAAATGACCTCAGCATCATATTCCTGGCATGTCCCATCACAGTGTTCAACAAATAATGCACACGAGCAATATCGCATCACACGGAAGAGACAACAATTCGTGCAATTCAAACAATTCATCAATCAAGCAAATATGGATCATCACAAGGCAATCCACAAGCATTATGATCAACACACAATCTTTCATTTAACCCCTTTTTACTCATTAAGCTTAATCAAGTGGAACAATGAATCTCTCATCTCATTTCCATTACTTATAACACACAAAACAATGAAGGGAATACACAAATCCTACTAGATTATAAAGTTTAGGAGATCATTTGCCTTAATGCAATCAATTAATCACTCCAAGAGTTGATCCTTTCCCTTTCGACCAATGTCCAAAGCCACACAATCTATATCAATCAAGTATCCACAATAAATTTTTGAAAACAACAATACCCACATCATTTCTAAAATAAAATAAAATAGGTCAATCAACTCAAAACCCAATTTTAAAAAGAAGGTTTGAATCTGAAGTTTAATGCTTAGGAACTCAATTGGTGAAAATCATTTCGAAAAAGGAATCAAAATCAGTATCTCCATTTTCGTTTAGAAATTGAGTTCTTGAAAAACCTTGCTTTTGACCAATTAAAATTCCAAATTTTGATGTTAGAATCCATAAATAATCATAGAAAATGAAGTTTTAAGATCACAAAAGTTTACCCAAAAGATTTAGCACAAAAAATCTTTCCGCAAATTGCCTCCAAGGATTTACCACACTCAAAAACAAAAAATAGGGCTTAAGGCCCAAATTTGCAGGTCAAAACCTCCCCCTGATGTCTCAAAAGTGATCCTTGGTTCGCAAAACTGAACCACGCAAAAACTCGGCCTTCGCTTTTGATGAGTGGTGTATTGCTTTCATTGTAGGCTTTTTTCTTATGATTTTGTGGCACTCAAGTAGAGAAAGAGGTTAATTACCCTTTAAATTTTGTTAATTTAGGTGTTTGTTGCTGGGAGGAAAAATGATGCACAAAACTGAAAAGGAGCTGAACCTGACAAAAATTGAGCCCCAGATGTCGCACTTGTAAGCTGGTGTTCACTTTTTCGAACAGTCAAACAAAGTCAACTGGTCTCTTTAGCGATGATGCGGGTTTCACTTTTGTGAACTGGTTAAGAAAGGTGGAGTTCTCTTTCGCGATTGGATGTTCGCTTTTGCGACATCTGCTTTTGCAAACTCTCAGCCGCTTTTGCGGAGCCCGCCTATCCAGACAGGGGAAAAATTGACATTTCTATGGCATCAGACCCAAATTCAGAAAAAAAGGGATATAGGGAACATTATTGAGAACCCAAAAAACTAGAGAGCGAGAATATTGTAGAGAGAAAATCATTTTTCTCAGATTAGAGTAGATTTCTTGTTGTTCTTAATTTTGGGTTGAGACTTTGAAGGCAAGTTGTCTCATAATTCATCTTTTCAGTTTAGTCATTTTAGGATGTCGTGGGTCTTGTCCTGACATCAATGTTGAACTATAGAGGCTTCATAGATAGATAGAGTTGAGGAGTCTCTCAATATTTACTTTTCCTTGAGATGTTTTGCAAACTATTACACTTATATTATTGAGTATTTGACAAACGGTTTGAATTGAGTATTTACTTTGACTTTGAAAGTTCTAAATTCTGTTTTTTTAAGCCTGTTATTGCTTGAGTAAGTCTTCCGCTAAGTAGTCAGCTAGGCCAAGGGTTCGCTTGAGGACCAGAAATTGTTCTCGAGTGTCTGCCACGTCTAGGGTGTAGGTTCGGGACATGACAAGTCATCTCTTCTTCAACATTAAATTTGACATCATATATTAATGGCCTCATGAGATATGAATATCCGTCATTGGCCAAAATATAATAGTTGTTCTTACACATCATGTTGATAAAATCATCTTGTGTATTGAATCTCATAAGAATATGTCTATTACATAATAGTCCTATTTTGGAATACTCTTTAAAAATGCATTGTTTTGTGATTTGTTTACGGAGTTCTTCAAGCCCTGGCCAATCATAAGAAAAATTTTCAACCACCGCATATTGGAGATTCTCTAGTGTATTCATCCTATCCACTTCGTCCGCCGTCCAATCAATTCTAGGAATTCCATTGTTGTAGACAACCTTTTTCATAGGAATAGGATCCAACGTCGGTTCAGAAATTTGTAACTGGTTGTGTGATTTCAGGGCACTTGCATATTTATCTAAAACAATAGGTGCATCTTCGCCTCTATTCTCAATAGACATCGCATTAATCAAGCTAGGGTTCAACAAAGGGTTTGATGAAGTTGCTGCTATAGAGTTACTTAGAGGGGGAAAATAATTATCAGTAATAGTGAGAGATCCCGGGCCAGTCGAAGGAATAGACTGGCCAGTGGCCGACGTTGCCATCACCAACAAGATTTAGGATGTGGGGAATCCCTGGCTCATATTTGGGTTTGCTTTTCGTATATAACTAAGTTTTTTTAATGCTAGTCGGCAGTTTACTACAACTGTCACATCAATTCATGTTCATAAATCATTGTGTGTTAAAAAAGTAACGTAACATAATATTCTATATTTTCTTACCTTTTTATGTTTATTATTTATTTACCACTTTTAGATTTTTCTTTCTCTATCATTTTTCTTTTTATTTCTTTCCACTTAATTTAATATTTCTTCCTTTTATTTCGCAATTTTCCATCTCTACCTCCTTATTCTACTTCAATTATCACACAAAATTACTTACTCGTACATTCAATATACTGATATCACTCGACCTGCATCATTTTATTATGCAGATACAGGTGTTTAGGATTATTAACAGGCGTTTCGTTGAGATCATTTGACCTTCCAGTCAGTTTTTGTGAGCTTTCTCATACTTTAAAAAATAATAATTATAAATTTGTATTTTTTAAAAATAACTCTTCATATCATTTAATATTCAATAGTCCTCATTCCTTGTAAATCAAAAGAGTAGAAAGAAAGTGTAACACCTCGGACTTTGAGAAAGGCTAAAGAGGGTTAACGAGTAAGTCCACGAATCCAAAATGGACCCTGAACCCTTCACGGATCCCTATACAGATTGTTTAGGGGTCCACGATCCGTTTAGGGCAAGGTGGCCAACCTTTTAGGATGCCAAGGTGGGGGTCACTTGGATGGGACCTGAGACGGCTCGTGGTGGCTTGTATCGTCCGTTTAGGGCTTCGTACAAGTCACTCATCAGCTTTTAAGTTTTGGGTCAACTTTAAATAATGATATCTCTCAGCACATAATGAATTAGGTGGCACATGACCTATCAAATTAAAGGTCTTTGATTCTTTTTTCCAACGCCACCAAGTTTTCCTCATTTTGAGTTTGGAGTAAAAGGTTACGCTAGTTTTAGTGAAGCCCTATTAGACAAATGAAGGTTCACGGACGGCTAAACGGCCCATGAAGAGCTTCACGGAGCGTGGAGCCTTAAACGGTCCGTAAAGCCTCCCTTGAAGGGAAATCTGTCAGTTTTTAAGCTGAGGTCATTTTGGTCTTTCTCCTATGCGTTTGGTACTTAAACTACGTCTTTTTAATCCCTATTCTAAGCCTTAACCGCACCATTTTACACCTAAATAAGGGCTTAGAAAGTGTTAATCATTTCTTTTACGTTCATTAATACTTCAAGTCATTAGAGAAAAGTTCCAAGATGAGATAAGCTAGGGTTCGAGCATTCTTCAAGTTTCGGCAATTTTTCCAAGAACTTCGTTCTTTCAGGTATGTAAGGCTATCATAGTGTTGGACTAGTTCTTCCTCACGCCCTAAATCTACTTCCAAATAAGTAAAAGAGTAATCTAGGACTCTACCCTTAGATTTAAGTATTCTTGAGATGAATTGATATTGAGTTATGAGTTGTTGATTATTGAATTCGTATTTCTAATCATTAAATTGTCGTACATTGTGCATTGCGATTATTGAGTTGATTGTTCATGTCTATTTTTCAGCATGAACCCTATTTTCTAAGTATTCATTAAGTTCTTATTAAGAATCTTTTAAACAAAACATAATTGTTTAAACTGAGTTTTGAGAAAGTAAAGAGGAGTTTGAGAAAGAGCTTAACAAAGATTTAAGCAAGAATATATGGGAACTAAATATTTCCCAAATATTTCATTTTTATATGAAGAAAAAGAATATTTTTTTGAGAAAAGTTAAAAGAGTTTTCACTAAGATTGAGTTCAGAGCAATTATCTCTTTTAAGAGGATAGTTTGAGAAATTATCTCAACTCCGAATGTATTTTTACATTGAGCAAAGAGAAACCTTGTTTTTTAAATGAACAATGAGTTTCAGAGATATTTTAGAGCACTTACCTCTTTTAAGAGGATAGTTTGAGCAATCATCTCAAACCAGAGAAAGAATATGTTTTTATAGATTTGAGCAAGAGTGTATATTATTGGGAGTAGTATTGAGCACTGATATGTGGGAGAGTTTAGACAACTCACAGTCCCCATAAACCATGTCTTGCCAACATGGGTACATGATCATATTTTTTAGTTGAATCCTTAGTGACTTCAGGCAGAGCTTAGTGGATCCACTTAGTTGAGAGGTTCTATATTCCTACATGATATAGGACAGTTTTGGTAGCGTGGACAAGACGCTGTATCATCATGTAGCTCATCATGATGGTTGTCGGTTAGAGAATCTCCCAATAGATTTGAAGTCTATTTAAATATATCACTTATTATGTTGAGTTCAGAGATGAGTAAGTTTTGTGAAGTTTTAAATGATTTAACTCATTTATCTCTTTACATTCAGCTTGAGTATATTTTAACTATTGCAGTTCTTCCGTTCAGTTATTTCGCTTTGGCTATATTACATACTCGTGCATTCAATGTACTGATGTCATTCGACCTGCATCTTCTATGATGCAGATACATGTGTTCAGGATCATCAACAAACATTTCATTGAGATCATTTTGCACTTCAGATAGCTTTGGTGAGTCTCCTTACTTTACGGAGGTTTTCACATTTGTTTTTCTGTTATTTTTGAGTTATCGTGAGTCTTGTCCTAATAACTATCCTAGTATTAGAGGCTTCATAGATAGTTAGATTTGAGGAGTCTCTTAGTATTTTCTTTTTTCTTTTTGAGATGTTTTGCAAACTGTTTTATTTATAACATTAAGTACTTTCAGTATTTTAGTTGGGTCTATTTGAGATATATGAGTTAAACTTTGCATATAAAGCTTCTTTCTGCTTAAGTGAGTCTTCCGCTAAGTAGTCAGCCAGGTCAAGATTTGCTTTGGGATCAGAAATGGTTCTCAAGTGCCGGTCATGTCAGGGTGTAAGCTCGGGGCGTGACAGAAAGAACTGGTACTTTGTTGTAGCCTCCATTCTTATGATTCACAAATTGACCGTCGATTTTCGGTATGTTGAGCTCCTTCAAGAAATAAGATTTAATACATATTTTGTTAGATATTGTAATAATTTTTGTTGATATACATAATTTTTGTTTATATATACATACACACACATATATATATATTTTAATGAATTTATTTATACAAGCAAATCAATTTTTGATTTTAAATTTATGCGAGTTTTTATAAACTTTAATTTATTAAACAAAATTTTATTACCGATGACATTATTTTCAAAACTCTAATCCAAAAACTCTAACTAATAATTGAAGGATATGATATTAAACCTTCTACCTATGGTAATTCAAAAGACTAATTGGTATAAACTATGAGCAATTATGTGTGGCACTCACTTGAACAAAAGAATTATCCATCAATATCGTAGCATCACCAAGCATCATATTATACACGTATATCTTCTTTATCTGCAAAATATAAAAAAGAAAAAAATCTCTACTTTACAAATTTTATTCGTTATTACATTATATATTATAATTCTACATATTCAAATAAATTTTGATAAAAAAAATTAGAAAGTGACCTGCAGAAGGCGATGAGAGTGATGATGCATCAAACAGGAAGGACATATTATTTTGCAAGATGTGTTTGAAATCTATAGCTACTTCAGTACTATTTATAAGCTTATTGTTTCTTTTGTTTTAATAACGCAGTTATATTAACGTTACAATTGTTGAATTAATGGAGGATTAATGGAATGAAAATGTGAAATTTTATACAATTGTTGAATTAATGGAGGATTAATGAAATGAAAATGTGGAATTTAATAAGTTTTATTTGAACCTTTAGTATTTGAATATAAGTGTTAACTTATACGTTAGAAAATGAATAATGATGTTAAACAAAAATAAACATTAACATATATCAATGATTTACTGCTAGGAATGTGAAAGATTTGTGTAATGATAATTGAGGGTAGTTAAAATATTTATCGCAAACAAATGTCAATTGTTATAGTGGGCAGATTAAGACGCAAACATGGGCTTTATTGCAAAGGTATTTGATTGCTCCAAATGACTTGAGTGCTATATTTATTAGGGAAAATTGTGAATTATAGCAAACTTTTAATTCAAAATAAATGATATAGCTACAATTTCATTTAATTTCAATTGACAACAAACTTCTTGCCATTCGCCTCTCTTCCCTCTCTATGGAATCTCGCTCGCCACTCTCCTCTTTTCAGTCAACTCTCCCTCGCCTCTCTCACTTTATGAAAACACAAATGTATAAATTGTGTTTATATTTGTATAAAACGAGAAATACTGTATATACAAATACATATACATATCTCTCCTTCCTATACACTTCTAATTATACAAATACAAATCTCCCCTGCCCATTTCTCTTTTGTCTTTCTCTCTCGCTTTATACAAACACAAATTATACAAATACAATGTATAATTTCTGTTTGTATAAAGCGAGAGAGAGATTTGATATAAAAATACAAATGTTTTAACTCGATTCAATTGTATATGAATTCAAATTTTATGCAGATATACAAACATCATTGATACATATACATAGTAGTTACATATATACAATTATCTAACCAATATACATATACAATTCACCTCTCTCCACTCTCTGCCCTCTCTCGCTCGCCTCTCTCCTCTCTCTCCCAATCTTGCTCACCACTCTAATCTAACACAGAGAACATATACATATACAAATACAATTTTCATAAACACAGACGAATTAACGCCCAATTTATACAAATCAGATGCTACATAGCAAACATAATTGGCTATGGAGCGCAAATAGCAAAATTGTAGCTATAGAGCGCTAATATGATTTTTATCTTTGCTATTCCTAAAATTTACTCTTTATTATGAGATATTTATTAATTATTAGGTTAATAGCAAAAATAAAAAAAAATGCAATTAAAATTGAGAAAGATATCAAAAAAAGGAGAAAAAAGATAAATATAAATGTTGGTCATAAAGAGATGTCAAATCAGGTGGTGTAAGGATACGCACATTGCGTGTGTATCCATATCAATGAATAATTTTTTTTAAAATCGCATAAATATTTAGGTGTATTAAACTTGTGTTCGGTGGCAACTTGAAGTTTTTTTTTTTTTTGTATAAAGGCCAATGTATATTCATTCATTTAGAAAAACAAAACATTTTTACTTATACACTTTATTTTAAATATAATAAACAAAGATCAGATATATAAAATGAAAGGACAAAGAAAAATGGAGACAAAATTAACATTACCAAGTTTAGGTATTGAACCAAATCGTGGACCGAATTGCTTATTGTAATATTTATAAACTCGGATCTTATAGACATTCAGTTGATGTTTGTTATCATTATCATGAGTTATGACAAAATAATTACTTGTAATAGATTTACTAAAACTTCATTTCTTGAGGAAAGTCAATTATGTAAAAGATTGTTAGAAAGGAGTAGTGACTAAAGTTACAACATTGTATTGAGATTTTAATTGCAACTATTCATGTTTTTCTTTCAAACATTTTGTATTTCCACTAAAAAGTAATCTTAAAAAGAAGATGAAAATGAGGCATGATCTGGTGCGGTGTGTAAAATGACACAAATAGATAATATCAATGAAAGTATCAAATCATGTTGGCTAGACATTACAAGAAATGATTTTTTTTGAAAAGGAAATGGAAGTCCAAGGGTGATATATTAGCTTACCCTTGTCAAAAGCACGTAGCGCCTCATGCTGATTTTATCTGTGTTATGAAAGGACAATTAATTAGTATGTTATCGGTTGTATTCTAGATTTCAAAAGTTCTATTCTTTTGATTTTTTACCGATTTGGGTCTGACTAAAATGAATTTGCATTGAAAAGTCTCATTCTAGGAAGCAAGGTTAGTATTACCTAACAAACATGATTTCATAACTTATACTAATTTCATATAAATAGACTCTCTTAGCCATAATATGATCAAATGTTCACATGATAAATAGATGCTTGGGAAGTAGCTGGAAGTGTTCTTACTAAGTCAGGCCAACAAGCAATGGTGTTTAGAGAAGTTGTGAGTTGAGTGGACATTGTATACATAAAGACGATGTATTAGATTTTTTCTTTTTCTTTTTAATTTTTTTTTTAGTTTAAAGTAAGTCTACGGTAAATTTAATGACATTGTATGCATGTTGATTTGTGGGGACCATACCAAATACCCACACATGACAAATTCAGATTCTTCATTACCTTTGTGGATGACTACAGTAGGTCCACTTGGACACACCTACTCAGTCACAAAAGCAATGCCCTACATGTTATTAAAGCCTTCATCAATATGGTTGAAAACCAATTCAAAACCACAATAAAAGTAATCAGATCAGACAATGGTCTTGAGTTCACCAATACTGAGTCCATCCTATTCTTCCAATCCAAAGGCATTCATCACCAAAAGTCTTGTTCATACACACCTCAACAAAATGGTGTGGTGGAAAGAAAACACAAATACATACTTGAAACTTCCAGGGCACTTCTTTTTCAGTCCAAACTACCAACAAAATATTGGGGTGAATACATATTAACTGCTACATACATCATCAACCGACTGCCTTCAACACCTCTAAAAAATAAATGCCCTTATGAGTTGTTATAAAACCAGAAGCCTCTTTACTCACACCTGAGAAGTTTTGGATGCCTATGTTACCCAACCATCCCTAAATCACTAAGATCTAAGTTCAAACCTAGAACATCTCCACATGTTTTTGTTGGATACCCCTTTGGCACAAAAGGATACAAGGTAATGATTCTGGCCACTAAGAAGTTGTATGTCTCCAGAGATGTGACTTTTCATGAAGCAATTTTCCCTTTTGCTTTATCTGCAGATCCTACTTCTTTTCCTTCCTCTCCTATTCAATCTCCATTCTTTGCTGACCCCACTTCTTACTCCTCATCTGATTCTCCTATCCAGTGTGATCAAAGGATGTCATCTAACACAAATCCTCCAATGTCTCCTGAGCCTCCATTCCCATCTCCCAATTCTCTCACTAACACTCCCACAGCTTCTCAACCTACCACAGTTTCACCTCAACAACCTGTCCAAAAACTCAATGTTGAAACCAGAAAATCTCATAGAATACATAAATTGCCCTCATACCTATCTGATTATGTTTGCACTGCACCTAACACAAAAAAATCCACACTAAATCCTTCTTCCCTAACTGCCTATTTTTCTCTCAATCACCATATATCTCCTGAAGATCTAGATCTTGACAGTCAGTTTTTTGCTTTAAATATTACTCATGAGTGTGAGCCATCCAGTTTTGAAGAGGCAGCTCTTGATCCTGCTTGGCAAATAGCTATAACCCAAGAGTTTATTGCCCTACATGATAATAACACTTAGTCTCTCATGCCTCTACCTATTGGTAAGAAATCTGTTGGTTGTAGGTGGGTTTATAAAGTTAAGCATAAGGCTGATGGAAGTGTAGAAAGGTACAAGGCAAGGCTAGTAGTAAAAGGGTACACTCAACATCATGGCATAGGCTGTAAAAAAACCTTCTCTCCAGTTGTCAAGATGACAACTGTAAGGGCCTTGATTGCCATTTCTACTAAGAAACAGTGGAACATTTACCAACTTGATGTGAATAATGCTTTCCTCCATGGAGATCTAAATGAGGAAGTCTATATGGATGTACCTCCAGGTCTTGATGTGCCACATACCGTTTTGGTTTGCAAGCTCAATAAGTCACTCTATGGATTGAAACAAGCAAGTCGACAATGGTATGAGAAATTGACTGCAGCTCTCAGCTCAAAGGGTTATACTCACTCACTACATGATTACTCCTTATTCTTTAAAAAAAAGGGCACTTTACTGTTTTTTTTTGGGGGTCTATGTGGATGACATTCTCATAAAGGGAACAGATACTGAGGAAATCACTAGTCTCAAAAGTTTCCTTAATGATCAGTTCAAAATCAAGGACCTTGGTAAGCTATACTATTTTCTAGGATTAGAAATTCTGTACAAGAATGATGGAATACTCATATCCCAAAGGAAATTTGTTCAGGACCTCCTTAAAGAATTTCATGTTAATGGTTTTACTCCTGTAGCATCTCCCCTGGATCCTACAGTTAAGCTCAAAGCACATGAGGAGAACCTTTGCCTGATCCCACTTTGTATAGAAAATTGGTTGGAAAGTTAAATTTTCTTACTCATACTAGACTTGATATCACCTATGGGGTACAACACTTGAGTCAATACATGCAAGACTCAAGGGAACCTCACTCAAAGCTGCATTTCATATGTTGAGATATCTTCAAAAAGACCCCACCTTGGGTATTTTCATGTCTATTTCTCCTAATATTGGTATACAGGCTTTCTGTGACTCTGATTGGGCTTCTTGCCCTGACTTTAGGAGGTCTGTTAGTGGCTATATTGTCTTGCTAGGTAATAGTCCTATCAGCTGGAAATCCAAGAAACAGGACACCATATCATTGTCATCAGCAGAAGCTGAGTACAGGTCATTAAGAAAAGTGGTTGGAGAACTGGTTTGGCTGCATCGATTGTTTACTGAGTTAAATGTTCCTCCCATTGGTCCTTCCCCTGTGTATTGTGACAGCCAGGCTGCTCTCCATATTGCTAAGAACCCCGTGTTCCACGAGAGGACCAAACACATTGAAGTCGATTGCCATTTTGTCAGATCCAAACTCCAAGAAGGCTTAATTTCTTTTCATCACATCAATACCTGTGATCAGTTGACTGACATCCTCACAAAGGCTTTAACTGGAATCAAACATACTGCTATGCTGAACAAGTTGGCTGTGGTTACCTCACTTCCAACTTGAGGAGGGGGGGGGGTGTTGAGATTAATTATGTTAGTTAGTTACGTTAGTTAGTTAACAGTGCAACAATGCAACTTCACAGAGTTAGTTAATTAACAGTAAAGCTTCACAAAATTAGTTAGTTAACAGTAATGGTTAGTTAGTTAGATTTCCGTTTGTGCATTGATTAGGAACTTTCTAGATTCTTTCAAGTTGTATAAATATGACACATTGTATGCAGTTTACAGTTGATTTTCATCATTCAGAAATGAGAAAAGTTCATTTTCTCAATTGATCCTCTCTAACTGATTGAATCCAGTGTGTTCTAGAATCCACCATTAATGGTGGATCTTCATGCTCAGTACTGAGTTTTGACATACATACATAAAAAATGAACTTAGCTGGTGAATACAAGTATACAACCATTAATTGTGCACAAAACATTCCAATCAGAGATTCAATCTCCAGTGAAAGCAATTCACTGTGAAGATTGAGATGAGAAAATTCCAATACGTGAGAGAAGAGGAAAACAATTACCTTGAAATGGTGAAGAAGTGGCGGAGGATTAGCGGAGAAGCGAGGAGGAGTGGCGGAGGAGTAGCGAGAAGTGAGAGAAATATTTTGCATTTTGAGACTCTTATTTTCAAGTGATTGATTATAATTTTCTTTTTCAATGGCGGAGGTTTCACCCCTGTTATTTACTCATATTTTTGGGCAGTAACACAACCCCCTTTATTTAATATAATTTGCGGGGGTTGCATCTAACCCACTCTATTAAACCCCCATAATTTAGGCATTTTTTTGTAGTGACAATAGATTCACCAATAGGAGTAGAGACAGAAAATGCATCAATCAACATATATAGAAAAATGTCAAACCTCATACCCACATATGGCGTCACAAAAGACAAGGTAGCATCGGGATCTAGCAAAGCATAAACATCAAGATAAAAGACTTTCAATATACGGTAACCACATTGGGAGAACCCTCTTGGTCACAACGAGTCTGAAGTGCATAAAATCTCTTTTGCTTCTGACCGTTACTAGAACCGGTTGAAGGACTAGGTTGAGCCCGGCGATGACTATCTCCCTCATTCTTAGCAAATGGTAGACAATCCCTTATCTTGTGGTCCGTCTTACCACAACCAAAGCATGCATTAGAACAGGCTAGACACCTACCCTCAAGCTTCTTTCCACACTTAGCACAACTAGGCAATGAAGGTCCACTACCGTTTCCTCCTTGAGGTTTAGTGTTAGACACCCTATATTTGTTGAACTTAGGAGGAGCATTGGAGGAACCTTTACCGGAGAACCTTTGTCGGAACTTGGAACGACCATGTCCATCAGACCTTAAATGTGAAAAGTCGCCATCATGGGTCCTTTCCTTCTTCACCTCCCTAGATATTTCCTTAAGTTTCTTCTCTTCTATTTGTTGAGCATGAATCAAGAGACGAGAAATGTCCATTTCATTGATAAGCATCGTGGTACAACATTCCTTAAACACCATCTCCGATACACCCGAAACAAACTTACTCATCCTTGCCCTAGGATCAACAACTATAGTAGGAGCATACCTAAATAATTATGTGAACTTAAAAGCATATTCCTTCACACTCATGGTTGATGAATTCAAGAACCTTTGCCTCCCTCATCTCAAGGGGAAAAACCTATCAAGGAAAGCAACCTTAAACTTTTACTAATTGAGAGGACCCGCATCAACTGCCCTCCCTTCCTTCCATTGGTTGAACCAAACTTCAGCAACACCCTTAAGTTGGTAAGCGGTCAATTCCGCCTTTCCCATCGATATTACTCCTATGATCATCAACACCTTAGACACTTCATCAATGACCTCTTGAGGATCTTCCTCAACCTTAGAACTTTGAAACTCCGGGGGATTCATTCTAGTGAAGTCCCTTACTCTAGATGCCGTGATACCCACATTTGGGTTCACGTGAACCACAACCTCCCCATTGGCTTGAGCCGTCATGGCCTGAGCCAACACTTGAAAAGTAGCCCTAAACTCCGTATTAGTCACTTGCTCGGCCAAAGGGTCGATCGAAACTTGAGGAGCTTTAGGAGGAGCTTCTTGTTCCCCATTCTCATTCACATTCCTCCTAACATATGCTCCTCGAGGGGCCATTTCCTAAAAAGCATCGGATCGGGATAAGGAGAAAGGACATATAGAGTTACACTCTACCACACAAATTAGAGGAATGAAAGAAGTGGTGTTTCCTAATCATCTTATAACTTCTCATTCATAAATGTGGCGCGCTTCACACTTTTGAACAAGACTCTACTCAACGTGGCTTATGCGACATCCTAGGACCTTTCTAAACCTTATGCACTCTAGGCGTAACATGGCGTATAGGACCTCGAGATGCCCTTCACAAGCCACATAGCATGCATAAACAAGATAATAGAAAATCAAGAGATTTTAAAAGACAATTAGTATCACAAGAGTTTGTAAAAATGAAGCAGAAGTCTACATAGTCTTAAAATCCATCTATTACATCAAGAGTGACCAAGACATAACTTTGGAATCACGTACAATATCTGAAAGTAAAGACTGAAATCGATAAAAGGTTGGATCCTCTGAACATGAGGACTCACCACTACTAAGTCCAACCGAAGTGACTTCTAGCCAGGGGGATACAGAATCAGAGCGTCCGACCCTACATTTGGGAAACAATGTAGGCAAGAGTATGCATAAGTACAAAAATGTACAAAGTATGATAGCAATGCATAGAGATACAAAATCATTGTAAAAATGACCTTTTTATGTCATGCAAAGACCAAGTTAAAACCATAAGATAAGAGGTTAGAAAACATCATAATACTCATGGTAAAATGAAAGTAAAACTCAAATTATAACACCTGTGAAATACTTCTTGAAGTATCTTTAGTTCATCATTATAGTTGTGGGAAATAAGCCTTAACCGACATAGACACCATGTGAGGTATATCATAAAATCCGGTGTTTGCCCCACACTGAAAAGAGGTGTTTCCGATTGCCAAGGTAAGAACCATGAACTTCTAGCTTAAGTTGATCCACTAGCTAATGTTTATCTATGACAACCTATGTTGGCACATAGTTTATAGGGTACGGTTAATCGCCACTTGTCCACTTGGTACTAAGCATAATTTCCACGGAATAGTCATCAATCATATTCATCGTATCTTTAAGGGAAATGGGTAATCGCCTTTTGTCTTCTAATATGGGGACATGTGTAATCACCTCTTGTTTTGCCATTAGAATAGCTCCGAAACTTGATTCTAAGTAAGTTGAGAAAGCCTTTCAACTCTTAAGAATCCTTATGTGAGAAAACCTTTCAGATTTATGTATTGAGTAATTATGTGAGATTTCCTTTCACAACAATAAACAACAACAACAAAATTTAAGTTTTACTCTCAAAGCAACATATACCATATTTGATCAATTTCATAAGAACATGCATATCTTCATAATTCCCTCTTTCACAACTCAAAACCCACTTTCAATCATCATATTCTAGAAAACAAGGGTTGAGCATGGGTTCATGGGAATTCATTTTAAAAACATAGGATTATCTGAATTCATAAAACAATCAATTATATCAATATTGAAAGGAACCCATGACATAGAAGAAAATTCTAACTTCAATTGAAGATTTTTAACTTGAAATTGGGGAATTTGGGAACTCTATGGAGGGACGGGCCCCATAGATGAAGAGTATCATACCTTGATTCCACGAGCTTGCAATCAATAGTGAAATTGGAGACTTGACTTGAAACCCAGCCTTCTTCTTCAAGCTTCTAGAGAGAGAAATATTGGAGAGGATAAACTTGTTCTTCTTTTAGGAAATTGTGAGAATGAATTAAATTAGGATATTTTGGGTCTTAAACATATATATGGTTTCTAATAGAGGGTAAAACGACATGGTATTGAATTAAAACAATTGGGGAAAGGACAACGACCAGACCTACGGTTCGTTGGTCAGACCACGGACCGTCCTTATTGGTTATCAGTGAGATTAGAGACCACTCTATTTTGGACTCCCATCGACGGATCCATGTACGGTCAGTGGATCCATCTACGGGCCGTGCATCTAGGCCGTGGGTCTCGACTTTTGACCCTAGGATATTTCTATACCATAGTTTGTATATACAAATTTCTTTGCTAGACCCCACCTGGGTAAATTGTTGGTCACGTAAAACATTGTAATATTTTCTAAGAATTCGATATGTTCGTTGAATCTAAAATTCCTTCACCTCTTCATTTGATCTACACTCAACTTATTTGCTTTCTACTTTTTTATGCACAATCACAGAAAACATTAAAGGAAGATTATCAAGATGAAGACACCGGAAAAAAGGACTGGTCCCTTTACTAGGTGGTAATACCAGTTAAACCTTTGGGACAAAGCTTAATCCATTTCATGGAGCCCATCGACGCAACATCGCAAATGAACCGCTTCCTTTATGTCTTCCAATGATATTTGGATCCATTTCTAGTATTTCCCTTCCACTTATGTAGATGGGTGGAACCGCTTCCCTTATGTCTTCCAATGATATGTCTTTCCTATCTAATCGTAAAAAGAAGGTACGATAAAACACAACTCTAGTTTGTACTTTATACATCAAAGCCAATGCAGTCATTCTAATAGGGTGTAATGAATTCATCTAAGATGTTGCAAGTACAAATTGTTGATGGGTGTTAATTACATTCTAATAGTAAGAGAAATTTTAGCTTATTAATAATATTAATGACGAGATCTATTATAGCTTCTTCTATATCCTCGAAATCTAGAAGACATAAAAACACATTTATTTTTTATTGATAAGAAAGGTACATTTGAAGGGATCGTGATTGCACACATTCCTTTTAGTCAAGTGACTTTACACCTATACTTATCGAAAATTCATGTTGGAAAAAACAACAAAATTAGAAAAAAAAATGTTATACATATAATAAAAATAAAAGCTTAAGAACATTTGAGCAAAAATCTTGTATGAGGGTTTGGGAAGGCAACAAAGAGAGCGCTCTAAGGGTTGATGATCTCTTGTTATACTAAAAAAACAACTCCCTCAACACACCAGGTTGATTAGCTTAATCATGATTGAATTTAATAAACAAACGGCCTCACAGATTTTCAAATTCAAATATGAAGAAGATACTGGCATGATGTTTTGAGGGAGTGGCTTTTATTGGAATACCAAACTATCTTCCACCCTCAGAACACACTCTTTGTTACTTGCCCAAATGATTGTAGAAGGTTTTTCCTAAATTTTGATAAGTTTTTATATTATTTAATTTTGTTCTAATTTTATTGTTTGATTCAATATGAATGAAAGTGTTTTGATAAGGATAGACATAAAGTCAATTGATTGGAAGGAAAGGGAGTAGCCACGATCCCTTCTAATGCACCTTACTTATAAATTAAAAAAAAAAATATTTTTAAATTTTCTAGTATTCGAGGATACAGAAGAAGCTATAATATACCTCATCGTTAATATTTTTATAAGTAAAAATTGTTCTCATTATAGAATATATTAACACACATCAAGTATTTGTGGTTGCAACATCTATGGTGACTCCATTACACGTCAATTATTTCTTCTTCTCTGGTATGATGATTACATTAGTTTTGATGTATTAAGTAAAAACTGGAATTGTGTTTGATCGCACCTTCGTTTAACAATTTTGTAGGAACGACATATCATTGTATGATGTTAGGGACACGGTTCAACACTTGTAGATAAGTTGTAAGGAAATACTAGAAATGGATCCACATATGGTCAATGACGATAAACTAGGCTTGAGGTTCTTTTGGGATGTTGAGTTGACGGGCTCCATGAAAGGAATCTAGCTTTGTCTCAATGGGAAAGAGAACATCGTGGACAGTAAGAATTTGGAGGCATATATTTATCTTCTAATTCAATATTACTTTGTAACATCAATTGCAGAGAAGGTTGCGTGTTTTGACAAAGGTTATTCTTATATTACAACGTCCTTTTTTTGGGTGTCTTAATTTAGAGGATCTCGACTTAATGCTTGATGGTGGTTGTGGATTGTTGATGAAATGTTGGAAACCAAAAAAAGGTTATTGTGGATAAAATTAAGAGATGGTGAGCTTATAGATTCAATGAACATATCAATTCATAGCAACATACAGTGTAATTTTATTTCTACAAGTAGTGAATTTCTTCATGCAGAACATGCTATCAAACTATACAAATGAGAATGAGACAGGAGATTTGAGACACGTAATTTTAACTGCCCAGTTCTACAAGTGAAGAACATCAATATCATTTCTTTTTTTGGACCAATATGTAAAAATAAGTCAATACTACCATTGAAAAAATATTTTCTCAAGCATGTAATCATTCTAGAAAAGTTTGTCATTGCTGCCGAATAGAAAATGAATGATGTTTCTAAGGATTATATTAAGATGAAACAAAAGTTTCTTAGCTTTGGAAATATTAAAGTTATGTTTTAAATCGTTTCTTGAAAATAGCATTTCAAATTACATGTCCAAAGGATTCTTTCTTTCGGCCTATGTAATTAAGACAAACAAAGGGAAGGAAAAAGTTTTGGTATTCTTTTGTTGAAAATGAACTCACTGCAAATCTATGATATTCCCGTAGAAAGTCAAATTGAATTTCTTAGGAAAGCAAATGTTAATTTCATAAAAATGATGACTCACGAACATATTTATCTAATTTTTTCATGTTAATTTTATTATGGAATGAGTCATTTGTTTATGTTCTTGTGTAAAAAAATATTTTATATATTGTTTCTTGTTGACTTGACTAATCTTTTTTAATTTTGGAATCATTTTTGGGGATTTTAGCCTCTTTTCATAATTTATTTTTGATTTTTTTGAGATACTTGACTTTTTGTGTTTACTAATTCATGACACACATTCTCTAAATTTAGTTTTGCATTAATTTGAAACGTTGACTTTTTTATTATGCTGAGATTTGTAACTTTGGTGAGAAATGATTAATATGTGGTTTCTTTGCTATACTTTAAATACATTCTTTGCTTCTGAATCGTATCTCCAACAAGGCTATAACCTTCAATAAGTAACTATTCATCTTGTTTAGGGTGTGTTTGGTATGAAGGAAAATATTTTCCAATATTCTCATATTTTGTTGGCTTAGCTATTTTTGAAAATATTTTTCAAATCAACTTATTTTCCTCAAATTAACAGGATCGGGGTCGAGTGTTAGGGTGTCACAACCCAATTTCTCAAGTCATGATGTCACCTACTACATTTGACCAATAGGTAAGCCTAACTCTTAGCCTGGAACCATAATCAACGAGTTATCATGTGGAAGATAATCAATCAGAAGCAATAAGCTAAAAACATTGAGAAGAAAGAGATATTAACTAAAACACTACAATAAACCATCCTCAAGACATGATATTAGTCAGTAATCGAGC
This sequence comes from Solanum etuberosum, assembly GCA_029582245.1. Taxonomy (NCBI): domain Eukaryota; kingdom Viridiplantae; phylum Streptophyta; class Magnoliopsida; order Solanales; family Solanaceae; genus Solanum; species Solanum etuberosum. The sequence continues at coordinate 94,477 of JAJONR010000999.1, read as the reverse complement.
ATCTGTAACACCTAAAAAAAAGACTTGTAAGGAAGGCTTAAGGAATGGTGAAAAGGTCTAAGGAAGGGTTCAAGGACGGTGGAAGAGTCCACGGTCAGTGAACCCATCCTTGAACCCAAGCCTTGTGAAAAAATATTCTAAGGCAAGGGTCTAAAGAAGGGTTCAAGGACGGTGGAAAAGCCTACTGTCAGTGAACCCATCCTTGACCCAAGCCTTGTCAAAAATATTATAAGGCAAGGGTCTAAGAAAGGGTTCAAGGACTGTGGAAGAGTCCACGGTCAGTGAACCCATCCTTGAACCCAAGCCTTGTGAAAATGTGAAAAATATTCTAAGGCAAGGGTCTAAGGAAGAGTTCAAGGATGGTGGAAGAGTCCACTGTTAGTGAACCCATCCTTGTGAAAAATATTCTAAGGCAAGGGTCTAAGGAAGGGTTCAAGAACGGTGGAAGAGTCCACGGTCAGTGAATCCATCCTTGAACCCAAGACTTGTCAAAAATATTCTAAGGCAAGGGTCTAAGGAAGGGTTCAAGGAGAGTTGAAGAGTCCACGGTCAGTGAACCCATCCTTGAACCAAAGACTTGTGAAAAATTATTCTAAGGCAATGATTTACAGACAGGTTCAAGGACGGTAGAATGGTCCACGGACGGTAGACCTATCCTTGAACCCAAGCCTTGTAAAAATTATTTTAAGGCAATGATTCACGGACAAGTTCAAGGACGGTAGAATGGTCCACAGACGGTAGACCCATCCGTGGAGATTGACTTGGAGAAAAAAATTTAGGCCTCTAGTTCACAGTAGCCTTCACGGGACGTGAATCGATGAATAAATGGTGAAAGCCTTCCGTGAAAGGGTCCCATCAGTTATTTTTTTCAAAATTATATGGGTCTTTTCCTATGCATCTAATACCTAAACTATGTCGTTTTAATCCTAGTACTAGACCCTACATAAGTCTTTTAAGCCTAAAACTTAACCATTCTAAATCACTCTTTATATTTCCCCAAATCCCTCCAAGTTCATTCTCCAAATATTTCTCAATCTAAAAGTAGAAGAAGTCAAGCTAGGGTTTTGAAGACCAAGTCTCCTAATCCTCCATTGATTGCAAGATTTTGGCATCAAGGTATGATAGTCTTCATCCATGGAGCCCTTTCCTCCACGGAGTTCCCAAATTCTCCAATTCACAAAGTTAGAATTCCCCAATTGAGTTAGGATTTTCTTCCATGGTTCCTTTAAATATTTATTTATTTGATTGTTTCATGATCTATCAAGCATGAATTGAGATAATTACTTGATTTTATGATGAATTCCTATGAACCCATTCTTAACCCATATTTTCTAAATATTGATGATTGAAAATGGGTTTTGAACTTTGAAAGGTGAATTATGGAATTATGAATGTTCTTATGGAATTGATGAGATGATGTAGATTGCTTTGAGAGTAAAAGCAAATATGTTGTTGTGGTTAATTGTTGTGAAAGGATTGTTCACATAACTACCTCATGCATGAATGTGAAAGGTTTTCTCACACCTTATGCATGAATGTGAAAGGGTTTCTCACATAAATGATTCTAAGGTTGAAAGGTCTTCTCACCTAAAATGAATCAAAGATAAGGAACTATTCTAATGAAACCTACCGTGGATTGGTTACTTCATTGTACATTTCCATGGATGACATATGACTTAGCTTGGATTGGTAAGATGACGTGCCCTTTCATGGATAATAAAGACAAGTTAAGAAAATGACTATTCCATGGGATTTACGCTTAGCACATAGAGGATATTGAGATGGGAGCTCTTCCATTAGTAGAGGCCGGGTTTCTAGAAGCAATCTCTTTATCCCATACCTATGTTCCCCATAGGATGATTTTCTTAGATAGACATTAGTTAGTGGATCCACATAAGCTAGAAGTTCATGGTCTTACCTTGGCAAGTAGGACACCCCTTTTTGGTGTGGGGTAGACAACGGATTCCGTGTTGATAGCTCACATGGTCTTATATGTCGGTTAAAGGTAATTCTCCCACAATAATAATTAACTAAGGTTACTTCGAGAAGTATCTCACACGTGTTTAAAGAACTTTAAAGATGTTAGCTTGCATTGACCATGTTTTATGACTCATGTTTTCTAATCCTTTTTATATCATGTTTTAGCTTGGTCATTGCATGTCATGAAATGTCCCATATTTAAGCATGTTATCAAATGTTATATGCATGGCTATCATACTTGGTACATATTTTATACTATCTTTAGCTCCAAGAGTTCAGAGACTTGTTGCTTTCCTTGTTTTATGTTCACTCATATTTTGTATTTTGAATTAGTCAGTTCTCTCTATATATATATGAATTTTTGTACTTAGTACCTCATGTATATATGACACCAGGTCCAAGGTATTTTCTTGTTTTAGTTAGTCTCTCGGCTAGTTTTGGTCCTATTTTGTACATTTTGTATCTTACTAGTGATATATAGCATGGCCCTTTTTCCTATATATATTATTCTTGTCTTTTGTTTATTTTTACTGTTTTCACTTAAACTTTTTCTTACACATATTGCGTTGGGTTTAGCCTTGTCCACTTGGTAGGTTGTAATGGACACCATCATGACCTAAATTAGGGTCTTGAGATCCTAGTATCAAATCTTAAGTTCACCAGTCTCACCAATACATGAGCAAGTGTCTAGTAGAGTCTCTCGGATCGGTATAATGACTAATGAGTGGTAGATTTGCACTCATTTGAGGTCTATTTAGCTCAATAACTAGTGTCCTCAATGCCTAATGTTGTCCTATTCTAGTGATATATTGATGATTTGCAGCAATGAAGGCAAATGGATAAAGCAAGGATTGATGTATGAAACAATGACCAAAAATGCAAAAAGAAGTGTGAACTACACATTATTGATCGCCTAACAAGAAGGGAGAATAACCAAATGAACCTGAGATCATGTAAGTCGACAGTGCACTAAGTCAACTCTCAAGGTCAATTGGTGAAGTGAGACAAGAATGGCGATCTGCCGCAAGACAAAAGGCGAAGTGAGTGGATGTCACCGAATTTGACAGTTCTGACAGATAAAATAATGGTCCAAAGTGCGACATGAGATGGTGATCGGCGATTAACCAAGTTGACAAAAGCGAACTCAAACGGGATTGCCGAATAAGGCTCAAACACATGAAGTCTGAAGCAAAAAAAATGCGAACTAAAGAAAGATGGACGATTCACCAAATACAGGTGGCAAACTGAGCTAACGTCGCCGAATGAGACACAAAATTAATTTTTGGGAATTTTTTTTAGAAACTATAAATAGCCCAGATGAAACAGAAAGAAGGTATGGAAAAATGGAGAGAAACAATCTGAACATTCTAGAGAGAGAAACATTTTCCATTGAGTGAGAACACTTTTAGTATTAAGTTTTTTAAATTTGTGAACTTGAATTTGGTAAATTAAGGTTGATTTGAAGTGGGTTTGCTATTAAGTACTCAATTTCATGCTACCCGTGGCTAATTTAATGCAAGGTATAATCTATTTATACTTTGCACTGTGTGGCTAAAAGCCAAAACTCTTGGGGTGTGATTATGGGGTTGGGTGATGATATAATTTTGTAGGTTTGTTGAATTGCTTTATTTTATGGCTGTTAATCATAAATTGACTGATTTCCGAGTTATTAATTCATGAATTAATACGACAAACTTAATTTTAGTTTTGATCTTGCATTAGTGCTAGTAAGAGACCAATATACGTGGGTAATCTGTTCAATAACTGCAATTTAGTGTACTTGATTCAAAATTTAAGGTTTTGAGTTGTTTAGGATGACATATAGATGAGACCAAAAGGAGATTCTATGCATGTATGCTTTGAGATTAAAAGAAGATTAGCATCAATTATGATGATCTAGGTTATTTGTGATCATCAACACTACTCTAGTTACTCCATGAAATCAGGCTGACATGTTTACACTGCGTATCCCATGACCTTGACTCTCTTAAATATTAGTTAGCACCAATTTTCTCCGAGATCTCTCCACCTTGGATGGCTGATGGTGCGAGATTAGAAAAGAAGAACTTGAATATTGGGGCTTGGTACTTGTTTGGATTCATTAGCAGTAATATATGCCTTCACAAAATGAGTCCATCCTTCGGCACCCTAATATTGTGTTAGTTGGTACATTCATCAATGAATAGAAGATTAATTTGGGTCAATCATTGTGGATGAGATGTTATTGTGGGCCAGACAAGAGCAAACTTTTCTTCTATTCCCGGTCTTGATCACACAATTGTATTCAAAGGTTGGATTTCTATTTCAGTGAAAGTCTCATGTGCGGATCACCCCACCCTCCTCTAATGAAATCCGGAGGATTGAGGCTGATTATCTACGGGATGATGTAGCTCGAAGGAAGCCGCCACCACAATGAACTACGCCCGTGTTTGATCATGCCACATTTATTCTTGAGGCCCATCAATCCGCTCTATTTGTGGAGAAATCAGGTATATCCCAACCTTTCATAGTACCCTCTACTTCTACTGCTGGTGCTTCATCGGTCCCTGCTCTTATCCTCTGTCCCCCCTTGACCATGGACATGGTTTATCAAATTGACAATATTGCTCGGTCTGTAGATGTGAGGGCTGTGAGGGTTGAAAAGGATTTACCCAAGATGATTGATAGGGTTATTGAGGTTGTTTCAGCTCCACTGAGGGTTAAGATGATTCAGTGTGAGACCTCTATTGAGTTACATGGTGGTGAGGTTGGACAACCTCACAGCTAGGTTAGAGACCCACGATAAGGCTAAGGGTAGTTCAGATGTGCTACTTCGATATGGGGTGAGCTTGATACTTTGAGGGATGATATAGACCAGCCGAGGTCTACGTATATATATCAATCCTGTTGGGAGAGCTTTCCCTACTTGTTGCACTTGAGTTTGTTCCCCGGATGTGCCTATTTGTGAGCTTCTTCACAATGTGGCTAAGAAGTTGGAATGAGGTTATGTAGTTGTCGATGATGGTGATGTGAGAGAGGATGATATGGACGATGATGATTTGGCTGAGGATAAAGATGAGGAGGAGTCAAGAAGAGATTTGGATGAGTAGCGGATAGCCGTGACACTGTCTGAGCTGTAGGACCTTCAGGAGACAATTGTCCATACTACGCTAGAGAGATCCCTTGTGGAGACCTCCGTAATTGGTACCAGTGGATTCTCTTCAACCTCCATCATTCCTTCTAGTGATGTGTCAGTAACTGATGCCTAAGTCTAGCCTCTTGTGATCATTTTGTCGGGAACTGATGCCCAGAATGATGCCACTCCTCCCAAGACTCCAGATAAGAGCACTCCACAGGTATATCCTATCACGGGGACTTTTACCTCTCCTCCCATACTTTTTTACTTTATTTCACAATGAGGACATTGTTATTTCATATTGGTGAGGTTAGGGAACTTGTGACAATATTTTGGGTTTTATTTTATTTTGTATCATTAACTTTTATTTTTGGATGATTGTAGTATTTTGTTTGTTTTTATTATAGCGGTTTTATTGGTTTATATTATTTTGTCTTTCTCCAAATTTTATTTTGCACCACGAGTTTTGGAAATTGTTGAAATGCTTGGGTTTCCATTGATAATAATTCGAGGATCGATTGTGTTCAATGTCGATGTCTTAAATAGTACTCGTGGTGAGAATTATATTTAGTGTTTGTGTTGCAAGTAGAAATCGTAGTTTTCAATTTTGAATCATCTTTTTGAATCTTTTGTTGACTAGCTGCATTTTGATGTGAGCCTTGCAATAAACATTGCACATAAGCTTTTGATCTTTTCGGGCTATGCTAAATGATTGTGTTTAAATTTCCATGTGAGGTGAGGTTTTACTTGGAAGCATGCTAGTGTAATCCTTGAATTTTCCTTGTTAGTCCAATTGTCTACCTTTATTGAGTGTAAGGAATGATCTTGGGCAGGAATTTTGAGAGAGAACCCAAATTTCCATATCTCTTTTGTGACTACTTTGTGAGCGTGTGCAACCATTCTTGCACCATTTGAGCCTAAACCAATTGTATACAACCATATTGAAACCTATTGAACCAAATTGTCCTTAACTTCTCACCCAAAATCTTTTTCGAAGCATTGGTTTATTTGAATAGCAAACTTAGGCGAAAAGCCTAAGTTGGGGTGTGGAAAGGAAGGAGGAACGAAAGCCAAGTGAAAGAAAAAGAAATATGAAATGAGACTCAACTTTGAAGTGTGTTTAAAAAAGAACGAACCACTCCTTATAAAAAAGAGAAATTGTGATTAAAAACCATTGAAAAGTGGAAATGAAAAACAGAGTTTGGTGAAATTTAAAAGGTTTCAAATAAAATGGTTGATAAGGGAGAGCTCGAACTAGCTCGCCGACTGATTTTCAAACACTTGAAGTCTAAAGTAAGAGAAAGATGAGGTAAGGAGAAAACAACGATCCACTGAATGTTCTCGACGAGCCCAACAAACGTCACTGAAATGGTCATGTATTGAATTTTGGGCCTAATATTGGGGACGTATAAATAGCCCAAATGAGAGAGAAAGAAAGGTTCTGAATCTTTTATAGAGACTAGTTTAAACACTTTTTCTATAGATTTTTAGAGAGAAACACTTTACATTTTAAAGAACACTTTTAGCCTTGGGGTTTTTAACTTTGCTCTTGAAATTGACAATTTGAAGTTGAATTCAAAGTGGGTATTGCTTATAACTGCTTATTAGTATGTTACCGATGGCGGCTTTCATGAAATGTATAATATCTTTACATTTTGTGATAGGAGGCTAAAACCCCAAAGTCTAGGGATGCGATTCTGCGGATGGGTGTTGATTTAATGTAGTGGCTACTGTGTTATGCTCTATTTTGTTATTGTTCATACTTCGATTTTGGCTAAATAACATAGGGTTAATTTATTGGTTATGTATGCAAACTTAATTACTACTTCCTATCTACGATTCATGCTCGAAAGAGATTGATTCGAGTGGGTAATTAGTTTAATGCTTGCAATTTAGGTTTGTTGTCTGTATTTTGCTTGAAAAGAGATTATGGGTCGGATCTATCTACCCTATTTCTGCATTGAAGGAGAGAATAGTGTAAGGCACTTGATTGCTTAGTTATGCACATATATGAGTCCAAGAGGAGATTCTATGAACTGATGCTATTAGACCAAAAGAATATTGGTACAATTAAAGATGACCCAGCCTATCCATTAGTGTTTACCACTATAGAGTAAAACAATTACCCATATGTGTAAAACCTCAAAATTCAGAACTATGATTTAACAAGCGAGAATGGCAAACCACGGAAGGGTCCACGGGCCATGAAGAGGACCACGACCCGTCACCCTGCTTGTGGTTATGCACTTAGTAAAAAGGTGAGGGACCGCAGACGCCTAGACAGTCCGTGGAGCTCCACATGGACCGTGAGGCCTTCTGTGAAAAGGGGCATAGGAGCCTCCACCCACTGTGAAGGACCATGGATTCTTAGACGATCCGTGAAACTTCACAGGGGCTGTGGAGTGGCCCATGAAAAAAGGCACAGTACTCTGAAGCGTCTGTGAAGAACCACAGTCGCCTAAACGAGCTGTGGAGCTTCACAAGAGTCCTGAAGTGGCTCGTAAAAGAGGCTTTTCAGACTTTGAGGTTTGGGTCAACTTCAAATGATCATATCTTTCAGCACAAAACGAATTACGTAGCCCATGACCTATTAAATTAAAGATATTGGAATCCTCTTTCCAACGCCACCGACTTTGCCTAATTCCCATCCCAGAGTAGAATGTTATGCTAATTTTGGTAGAGCCTTATCGAGTAGGGCAAGCACCACGACCTACTAGACGGTTCGTCTAGCCTCTCTTGAAGTCACTTCATCAGCTTTTAAGTCAGGGTCGTATTGGTCTTTTCCCCTATGCGTTGGGCACTTAAACTACGTCGTTTGGTGCCTAAAATACATCGTTTTACTCAGTCTAAGCCTAATAATCTAGTTAGAAACTATATAGGACCCTCATTCCCCAAATATCATCTACATTAGAACGAAAAGAAGAGAAAAGAGGTGATAATCTCCCAGAATAAGTAGAGGTCTTCTTCAAGTTCAACCCCCAAATCTAATGGATTTCCTCGTAGTTTCCATCACCAAGTATGTGGGATTTCACTAGCGGGATCTTTTCACACATTAGGTCCCTAGAATTCGGTCAGTTCTTCAATTTCACATAAATTATTCAGATCTAGGGTTTCCAAAACCTTGGAGATTCATTGTGATTTTATCTGCGATAGTTTCCACGATCTAAGTAACATGTTTCTACGAAAATGTGCATAATCCCATGTGTAGAAATCAGAACCCTAGCTTGTATTAATTATCAGTACTTCATGAATTATACATGCTAGGTAGATCAGTCAGAAAATCATGTTTCAGAATTCGAATGCCATATCTTTCAGTATATTTATAATGCATTCTCAGATAGCATATCAATAATTTGAGCTACTTAGTATTTCAGTTGCATTTTAGCTAGACCTATTAGGTTTGGAGTAGATTTAGGAACGAGTTGGACTAGGTTTCAGCATACCCTTAAAATTCCCAAAAACTACGTGCCAACGTAGGTTCAGAAGTCCCCTATGTTGGTCATCAATTTTTAGTTATCACGCCATAGTCATGCGTGTATACCCCTGGCAAGGTATATTGGGTCCTCTCGATGGGGCGTATACATCGAACTCCACGTTTAGGTCACGTGGTTTATGTTTGTTAATAGTAGCTCCCACAGTCATACTCTTAGTGCATTGGACATGTTATCATCATTTACTTAAGTATTCCATTCAACATGTTATCTTCATGATTAGTACTTTGTCATTGCATCTAGCTCAGTTTTTAGTTATACTTCAGTATAGCCTATCTCCATGTTCAGTCTATATTGTTCAGTTTTTATTGTTCATCTTAGTATCTTTATCCTGCATGCTTAGTATATTCAAAGTACTGACGCTTACGTTTACGCTACATCGTTGTATGATGTAGGTTCAGGCGCTCAACATCCAGATGATGCTTAATTCGACCTCCAGCCCATACTTAGAAACTTCAGTGGTGAGTCATCATAGTTAGAGGACGTTTCTTTATGCTTTGGTTTAGTTAGCTTACTATCCGTTTTTTTCCAGTATTTATAGAGTTAGCTGGGGATTGTCCCAGCAGCTCATCAATATTAGAGGCTTTCAGACATAGAGTCAGTATTTAAGTTGTTTTGGGTTGTTCCCCCATTGATGTTCAGTTATATGCTCACTTGATGATCTTTTAGTTTTGACTCACTTTACAGTTATGCTTCCGCTTACTTTGTTATATTTTAGCATGCTTGTGATATGCTAGACTCAGGGTTAGCTTGGGGTCACTTATGATCCTAGGTCCCGTGTTACATCTAGGGGTAGCCTCGGGGTGTGACAAACTTTGTATTAGAGCATCAGGTTTAAGAGTCCTAGGGTGTCTGAAAGTCATACTAAATAGAGTATCTTTCTTGAGTGTGAAGCACACCACACTTATGAGGGGGATGCTACTAGGTGTTCTATGAAAAACATCACTTCTTTTGGTATTCCTATCATGCATAAAGTGTGATTGAACTTCTCCTTTCTAATCCATCGTCATGTGTTTTAGATCATGCCTCCTTGCAGAGCTAACACTCGAAATGCTAACGCACACAATGCTAACATTGTTCCTCTAGTCCCGAACCATGAGGTTACGAATGCAGAGTTCCGTAATATGATCAAACTATTGGCTCAGACCATAACTAACCAGACATATCAGTAGGCCCTAGTTCCTGCAAACCCCAGTGGTGGATCAGCTGCAGCCAAGGTTTGAGACTTTGTTTTTATGATTCTGCCAGAGTTTCTAGGGTCGAAGGTTGGTGAGGACCCATAAAACTTCATTGATGAGGTCAAGAAGATTCTTGAGGTAATTGATACCGATAGTGTTGAGCTAGCATCCTATCAACTTAAGGATGTGGCTCATATCTGGTTCAGCAGTGGAAAGACAACAGGGTGCGGATGCAACTCATATGACGTGGGATTATTTTACTAGAGCTTTTCTGGATAGGTTCTTCCTGAGAGAGTTCAGGGAGGCTAAGGGTCAGGAGTTTATGAACTTGAGGCAGGGTTCGATTTCGGTCAAAGAATACAGGCTAAATTCACCTAGCTATCCTGATATACTCCACTTATGGTTGCCATTCCGAGAGCACAAATGAGGAAGTTCTTATTTGGAGTATCCGATCTGGTGAAGACCGAGTGTAGGAATGCTATGCTATTAGGGGATTTAGATATCTCAAAAATAATGACCTATGCTCATTAGGTTGAGGGAGATAAGCTCAAGGAAATGGGTAAGGATAACAAAAAGGCTACAACAGGAAACTATGAAAACTCTAAGGAGAGGTCAGGAGGTGGAAATCGCTCAGAATTTCAACAGAGGTCTACAACCCCATCACCTTCATCAATTAGTGCGCCATCCCCCAGGTTTCGACAGGATCAAAAAGGAAGGGCATCAAGATCTAAGTCTTAGGGGAGTGCTTCAGGTAACACGAATTTTCCATCTTTCCCAAAGTGTGATAAGAACCATCCAGGCGAGTGACTTCCTGGCAGAGAGGGGTGTTTTGGGTGTGGTCAGTCTGGTCATAGGCTGAATGATTGCCCTTTTACCAGGAAAGGACAATGAGGTAACATTAACATGGTCAGTCTATAACATCAGCAGTGCCAGCAGGTCTCTCCACTAAGCCAGGTGACTCGTCTGGTACAATTGGTGGTCAGCGCTAGAACAGGTTGTATGCTCTTCAGGCTCGCCAGGACTAGGAAGATTCTCCTGATGTGGTCATTGGTCTGTTACAAGTCTTACATTTAGATGTTTATGCATTGTCAGATCCAGGGGCTACACTGTCTTTTGCAACTCTATATACAGTAGTAAACTTTGGTGTCATTCTAGAAACTCTCTCAAAACCCTTCTTAGTCTCTACTCCAGTTTGTGACCCAGTTATAGCTAGACGGGTATACAGATATTTTCATGTCACAGTTTCTCAGAAAGTCACCTAAACAGACCTTGTAGAGTTAGAGATGGTAGATTTTGATATCATTCTAGGCATGGATTGGTTACATTTTTGTTATGCCACAATCAATTGTAGAACAAGGATCATTCGGTTCAGTTTCCAAACGAACCAGTCTTAGAATGGAAAAGTAGTAACTCAGTGCCTTTAGATTGATTTATCTCTTACCTTAAGGCTAGGAAAATGATTTCCAAAGAGTATATCTATCATCTTATTCGGGTTAAGAATCAAACTCCGAAACCCAACTCTTGAGTAAGTCCAGTCGTGAATGAGTTTTCAGAAGTGTTTCTAGAAGATCTTCCCTAAGTTCCTCCCGAATGGGAAATCGATTTCAGAATAGCTCTCCTTCTAGATACCCTGCCTATTTCGATTCCTCCTTACAGAATGGCTCCAGCTGAACTTAAGAAATTAAAAGAAAATCTTAAAGACCATCTAGATAAGGGTTTCATCAGACCTAGCATCTCTCCATGGGGTGCTCCAGTGTTGTTCGTGCGTAAGAAAGACGGTTCTCTTAGGATATGCATTGACTATCGTGAGTTGAAATAAGTCACAATCAAGAATAAGTGTCCCATTCCCAAGATTGATGACTTGTTCGACCAACTTCAAGGTGATAGTTGCTTTTCTAAGATAGACCTCATATCTGGCTATCATCAGCTTAGAGTACGAGATAGTGACATCCCGAAGACAACCATCAGGACTCGGTAGGGTCACTATGAATTTGTAGCTATGTATTTTGAACTAACAAATGCTCCTGTAGTTTTCATGGACTTAATGAACAGGGTGTTCAAATAGTATTTAGACTATTCGTCATCATCTTTATTGATGATATCATCATTTACCCTCGGAGTGAGAAAGAGCATGTGACTCATCTAAGATTTGTTATGCAAACCCTCAAAGATTGCTAGCTATTTGCTAAGTTCAACAAATGTGAGTTCTGGATACAGTCGGTCACTTTCCTTTGTTATGTGGTATCCAACGAAGGGATCCGAGTGGATTGTCAGAAAATTGAGGCAGTACAACACTGGCCTAGACCCACTTCTCCGACTGATATTAGATATTTCTTGGGTTTGGCTGGTAACTTCAGAAGGCTTGTTGAAGGATTTTCATCCATAGCTTCCCCATTGACCTAGTTGACTCATAAAAAGGGTCAAATTTCAGTGGTCAGATAAGTGTGAGAAAAGCTTCTTAGAACTAAATACTAGATTGACTACAACTCCTGTCTTGACTCTACCAGATGATTCATATTGTTATGTGGTTTATTATGATGCATCCAGGGTCGGCCTAGGTTGTGTGTTGATGCAGCACAGTGAGGTCATAGATTATTGTTCTAGACAACTTAAGGTCTATGAGAAGAACTATCCCACTCATGACCTCGAGCTTGCAGTCGTAGTGTTTGCCCTAAATATTTGGACACACTACTTGTATGGTGTTCATGTTGATGTATTCACAGATCATAAGAGCCTCTAGTATGTATTCACCTAGAAAGAGTTGAATCTTCGTCAGATGAGATGGCTTGAATTCCTCAAAGACTATGATATGAATGTGCTCTACTTTCCGCGTAAGGCCAATGTAGTGGCTAACACCCTCAGCAGACTATCCATGGGTAGTGTAGAAGATGTTGAGGAAGAGAAGAAAGAATTAGCCAAAGATGTTCACCAACTTGCTCGCTTAGGAGTTTGCCTTATGGACACGTCCGATGGTAGTGTGATAGTTTATAGTGGGTCAGAATCTTCATTGGTAGCAGAGGTTAAGGAAAAACAGGATAGTGATCCTATATTACTTCAGTTGAAAGGTTTAGTTCATCAGTAGAGAGTTGAGGTTTTCTTCCAAGGGGAAGATGACGTGCTTGGTTACCAGGGTCACTTATGTGTTCCTAAAATGGGTGAGTTGAGGAAGCCGATCCTTACAGAAGCCCATAAATCTAGATATTCTATTCGTCGAGGTGCCACTAAGATGTATCGTGATCTACGGGAATTATTTTGGTGGAACGACATGAAGAGAGACATCAAAGATTTTGTGGCTAAGTGTGCTAATTGTCTATAGGTTAAAGTAGAACATCAGAAACCATGCGGTATGACTTCAGAGATTATCATTCCTACATGGAACTGGGAATTGATAAACATGAATTTTATCACAGGTTTACCTCGTACTTGCAGACAACATGAATCCATTTGGGTGATAGTGGACAAAGTCGCTAAGTCAGCTCACTTCTTGGTTGTCTAGACTACAGATTCAGTGGAAGATTATGCTTGACTCTACATCAACGAGATACTCAGGTTGCATGGGGTTCCTTGTCTATCATTTCAGATAGAGGTCCTCAGCTTACATCTTATTTCAGGAAATCATTTCAGAAATGTCTTGGTACTCAGGTAAATCTCAGTACATCATTTCATCCACAGATGAATGGTTAGGTAGAGTGTACCATTCAGACCTTAGAGGACAAATTGAGAGCTTGCATGATCTATTGCAAGGGTAATTGGAATGACCACCTACCTCTCATAGAGTTCACCTATAATAATAGCTTCTATTCGAGTTTTCAGATGGCCCCATATGAGGAACTACATGAGCGTAGATGCAGGTCTCCAATTGGTTGGTTCGAAGTAGGTGAATCAACCTTGATTGGGCCTGATTCGATTCATGAGGCTATGGAGAAAGTTTAGCTTATCAGAGATAAAACAGATAGCTCAGAGTCGTCAGAAGTCCTATGCAGATGTAAGGAGCAGAGACTTAGAGTTTGAAATTGATGATTGGTTTTTTTTTGAAGGTGTCACCTATGAAAGGGGTGATGAGATTTGACAAGAAAGGAAAGCTTAGTCCCAGGTATGTAGGTCCTTACAGAATCCTAAAAAGGGTTGGTAATGTGGTATATGAGTTAGAGTTTCCAGCAGAACTAGCAGCGGTTCATCCAGTCTTTCACATTTCCTTGTTGAAGAAGGGTGTGGGTGATCCGGCATCGATAGTACCCTTAGAGAGTGTGGCTGTGAAGGATAGCCTCACCTATGAAGAGGTTCCAGTTGAAATTCTTGACCATCAGGCTCGTAGGTTGAGAAATAAAGAAGTCACTTCAGTAAAGGTTTTGTGGAGGAGTCAGTCCGTAGAAGGAGATACTTGGGAAGCAGAAGCAACCATAATGGCCAAGTATCATCACCTCTTTCCTTCTTATTTGTTTCCAGATTGAGGTAATAGTTCCTCTCCAGTATTTCCGTTAATCTTGTGTAATTCAGTCTTAGTATCCCGTTCCCTCAGTTATCATTGCATTTCAACATATTTGTATGATTCATGGAACTCAGTTCATGTAGATATAAGCTTCTAGTACTCAGTTGGTAGGGACTGCAACTCTTTCATCCAAACTCAGCTTGTTTAGACTTCATTCGAGGATGAGTACTCCAAAGGGGGAGATATTGTAACACCTCAAAAATTAGAACAGTGATTTAGCAAGCAAGAATGGAAAACCACGGAAGAGTTCACGGGCCAGGAATAGGATCACGACCCGTCACCCTGCCCGTGGTTGTGCACCCAGATAAAATGGTGAGGGATCATAGACACATAGACGGTCCGTGGAGCTCCACGTCGACCGTGAGGCCGTCCGTGAAAAGGGGCATAGGAGCCTCCACCCACTGTGAAGGACCACAGATGCTTAGACGGTCCATGGAACTTCACACGGGCTGTGAAGTGGCCCATGAAAAAAGGCACAGTACTCCCAAGTGTCTATGAAGAACCCCGGTCTCCTAAACGGCCCTAGGAGCTTCACACGAGCTGTGAAGTAGCTTGTAAAAGAGGCTTGTAAGACTTTGAGGTTTGGGTCAACTTAAAATGATCATATATTTTAGTAGAAATTTAATTAGGTGGCCTATGACCTATAAGATTAAAGATCTTGGAATCCTTTTTCCAACGCCACCAAATTTTCCTAATTCCAAGCCCGGAGTAAAAAGATATGCTCATTTTAGTAGAGCCCTATCAAGCAAGGCAAGCACGTCGACCCACTTGATAGGTCGTGATGCTCTAGACGGCCCATCTAACATCCTGTGAAGTGACTTCGTCATCTTTTTAGTCAAGGTCATTTTGTTCTTTTTCCCAATGCGTTGGGCACTTAAACTACGTCTTTTGGTGCCTAAACTACGTCATATTACTCAGTCTAAGCCTAATAATCTAGTCAGAAAGTGCCTAGAACCCTCATTCTCCTAAAATCATCTAACTTAGAATGAAAAGAAAAGAAAAGAGGCAATAGTCTCCCAAGAACAAGCAGAGGTCTTCTTCAAGTTCAGCCCCGAAATCTAAAGGATTTCTCCATAGTTGTCGTCACCACGTATATGGGATATCACTAGTGGGTTCCTTTCACCCATTAGGTCCCTATAATTCAGTCAATTTTTCAACTTCTCTTGTATTTTTCAGACCTAGGGTTTCCAAAACCTTGGAGATTCATTGTGATTTTAGCTTCTATAGTTTCCACGATCTATATAACATGTTTTCTGGAAAATCTGCATAGTCCCATGTATAGGACTCAGAACCCTAGCTTGTATTAATTATCAGTACTTCATGACTAATACTTGCTAGGCAGATCAGTCTAAAAATCATGCTTCAGAATTTAAATGCCATATCTTTCAGTATATTTATGTTGCATTCTCATAGCATGTCAGTAATTTGAGCTACTTAGTATTTCAGTTTCATTTTAGCTATACATATTCAGTTGGGAGTAGAATTAGCACCGAGTTGGACTAGGGTTCAACGTACCCTTAAAAGTCCCAAAACTATGTGCCAATGTAGGTTCAGAGGTCCCTTATGTTGTGCATCAATTTTAGTGATCACGCCACAATCACTCCTCTATACCCCTGGCAAGGTAGATTGAGTCCTCTCGATGGGGTGTATACATCGGACTCCACATTTAGCTCACGTTGTTTATGTCAGTTAATAGTAACTCCCACATTCATATTCTTATTGCATTGACCATGATATCAACATTTACTTCAGTATTCAGTTCAACATGTTATCTTCATGATTAGTACTTGGTCATTGCATCTAGCTCAGTTTTCAGTTATACTTCAGTACATCCTATCTCCATGTTCAGTCTATATTGTTCAGTTTATATTGTTCAGCTTGGTATCTATATCTTGCATGCTCAGTACATTCAAATTAGTGACACATACTTTTGCGCTACATCGTTGTATGATGTAGGTTCAAGCGCTCAATTTTCAAATAACGCTTAGTTCGACCTCCAGCCCATACTCTACAACTTCTGTGGTGAGTCCTCATAGTTCGAGGACGTTTCTTTATGCTTTGGTTTAGTTAGATTTCTATCAGTTTTTTGCCAGTATTTTTAGAGTTAGATGGGGACTTGTCCCAGCAGCTCATCAGTATTAGAGGCTTTCATACATAGAGTTTATAGTTAGGTCTTTTGGGTTGTTCCCCATTGATATTCAGTTATATTCTCACTCGATGATCTTTTAGTTTTGACTCACTTTACAGTTATGGTTCCGCTTACTTAATTATATTTCAACATGCTTGAGATATGCCAGACTCAGGGTTATCTTGGGGTCACTTGTGATCCTAGGCCCCTTGTTACGTCTAAGGGGTAGCCTCGGGGCATGACAATATGTGATATAAGTTTTCAATCCCCACACCCCTAGATTACTTGTTACTTATTTGAATTTCTGAAATCTTAGTTTAATTTCTACTATTGATAAAAAAGGCTTTTTCATAAATTTTGTGGAATTATCCACCCATTGTTCTTATTACTACAAATTAATTGATTAACATTGAAAATTTCCTGATAGAATTTTTTTGCGCTATATCACTCTTTGTGGGATTAGACCCTGACTCTTAGTTGGTTATTTTTATTGACAACAACCGCTTACATGTGCCCATGTGGCCGAGGTTATCCCAGAGCAGATAACCCCAATTCTTTTAATGAAAGGACAAACTTTCATAAGCTACAAACTAGAGGTAGTTTTTTGTTATTGTGTTAAGTTTGGAGGAATCAAATCCTAACTAAAAAAAACTCATCCATGAATCTACCTATAACAGGTTTTGGTAAGCTTTAAAGGTTAAACTAACACAATCATTTTATTAGCAACCCTGTGGAGTCATGGCAAATCGAATGGTCAAGAAGGGAAGCGAGAAAGCCATTCTAATAGAATGTTGAGGGATTGAAAGAATAAGATACATAGAGCATAAACCAAGGTTCATAGGTGAATCATTCACTTAGAAAGGAAAACATGGGCAAGGGAAAGTGTAGTGCACCATGGGCTTGTATCGAAGGGTCAAAGGAGGAGGTAGCAATAGAATTAGAAAGATCATCAGGAAGTAAACAGAAGGGCTTACTTTATTCAAGAATTAAGCCTTCATCCGCATTATAATTTTGAAGGTATGTGTAATAACTTAGAAATCTAGTAGTCTAACCTAGAGCTAAGGGAGAGGGCCAGAGCCAAGGAAGAGGTCTTGGACAGCCCAACCTTCACCAAGCACTTCCCACCTTCCCACGACAACCGTGATGGCTCGTGGTGGGGACTACTGGTCTTGCTGAGGCTCGTGGAAGGCTAGGAAGTGGCTAGGTGAAACTGCCCCAAAACAGCCTCCTCCACACGAGCCACTTCACGGCTCGTAAAGACCTTGACTGGCCGTGGGAGTGCTCGTGAAGATGACTTAGACTTTTAGGGGTTAAGGGGTGGTTGGAAAGCCACTGGTCCAAGACCAAGGAGGGCACCACGGCTCGTGGTAGGGACCATGGCTCGTGGAGCCTCTCGTGGCAAGGAGGCAGATCACTGTCAGTGAAGGGCTTAAGGGTCTTTTCCAGTTTTAGTTAGATTAATACTATGTTGTTTTACCCAAGCCTCGGGCCCCTATATAAGTCATTTTAACCCCAAAACTCACCCATTCAAGTCATTATTTCCAAAACCCAAAAGAAATCCCAAAGTCTTCCTCTCAAATATTTCTCTCTCTAGAACTTGAAGAAGAAGAAAGAGTTGGAGCTAGGATCAAGGTCAAGTCTCCATTCCTCAAGAATTTTTGGGCTTTCTAATCAAGGTATGATGGGTTTTCATCCATGGAGTCCCTAAGATTTCCCCAATTGAGAAGATGAAATTCCCCAATTTGAGTTAGGGTTTCTTCCAATGTTGTGAGTATTGATGAATGTTGATCCAATTGATTGGGTTATGATTTTTTATGATTGAATTGATAGGAATACATATTTTTAGGATGAATTTACATTTACCCATGCCTAACCGATGTCTAAAAAGATGAAATTGATGTAAATGGGTGTTATTCCATGAAAGTTTAATTTGTGGGTTTAGATGTATTCTCTCTAGGATTGATGAGATACATTAGAATTGAAGCTTATATGATTAATCATGATTAGAATTGCTTTGAGATTGAAGCTTATGAGATTATTATGATATTGAATTGCTTGAGAGTGAAGCATATAGAATGACTATGAGATATAGTGCTTGAGAGTAAAGCTTATATTGTCAATTGTTGATTATTGATGTAATTGTTGTGGAAGAGATAGTTTCCACATGAATTGCTTATGTTATGAATGTGAAAGGATTTCTCACATTGAAAGATTCTAGGTTGAAATGATTGCTCACCTAAAATGAATCTAATGCTAAGACTAAGAAATTGATGAGGCTAGAGGCAATTACCCATGACCTCTAATGAGATGGATATGAGGTGATTACCCGTATTCCATAGAATAGAATAAAGATGCGATTACCCTTATTCCTCAAAGTTGAACAAGAGGCGACTCCCCACATTCTTAAGATATGACTTGGACAAGAGGCGAGTACCCATGATCCTTATAGAAAGATAAGAGGCGAATACCCATGTCACATGATGTTGGACTAGAGGCGAGTACCTATGATCCATATGTTAAAAAGGACTAGAGGTGACTACCCATGTTTCTTTATAGTAAGGCAAGAGGTGATTCCCCATGTCTGTAAAAGATACGCTAGACTATGCTATGATGAATGATGAGCTTGGATTATTGCTTGAGTTGCCTTTCATGATGAGTAAGGATGATATGAGGTTACTTCAAGAAGTATCCCTTTATGTTTATATGATATATGATGTGCATTGATTATGCTTATGACTTATGTTGCTTATTCTTATGTTTATGTTGATGTTTTTCTAGCTATCATATTTAGTACATGTTTGTACTAACATATACGCTTCCCTACATTTCTTATTCAAATGTAGGGTCCGGCGATATCGACTCTTATCCCCATGGCTAGGATCTTAGTAAAAGCAAGACTTAAAGATTGGTGAGTCCTCAAAGTATTCGAGGATATAGCCACCATTTTTCTTATTGTCATGACCCAGGGGTACCCCCTAGATGTAACATGGCATATAGAACCCCGAAGGACTCCATACAAGCCACTTAGCTATCATAACCTAAGAAAATTTTCAATAAGAGTAAAACATAAATCGTAGTCCAAAACATTTTATAACGAAAAATGGAAGTCTAAACTTTTGTCTCATCATAGCCATCTAATAAAATAGAATGAAATTGGGCCTAGCCCATACATCATGTTCAAAAGTGTAATACTAAAAAGAAACTGAAAACAATAAACTCCGTCCCCGAAGCATGAGGACTCACCAAAGCTCGGCAAATCACAAACTCAACTACTAGCCATGAGACTCGGAAACCTGTCTGTCGGACCCTACATTTGGTAAAAATGTAGGCAAGAGTATGTGTTAGTACAAAACAATGTACCAAGTATGATAGCCATGCATAAAAAATTTAAATCATGCTAAAAGGGGACATTTCATTTCATGACATGCAATTGACCAAGCTAAACATGATATAAAAGAGTTATAAAACATAGTGTCATAAAATCATGGCCAATGCAAGCTAACTTCATCTTCAAAACCTTTGAACTCATATGAGATACTTCTTGAAGTAACCTTAGTTCATTATTACTTGTGGGGAATTAGACTTAACCGACATTGATACCATGTGAGCTATAACATGATCTCCCGGTGTCTCCCATACCGAAAAGGGTTGTCCTACTTGCCAAGGTAAGGACCATGAACTTCTAGATTAAGTGGATCCACTAGCTAATCAACCTATGGGGCACATAGTTTATGGGACAAGGAGATTGCTACTAGAAACCCGACCTCTACTAATGGGGGAGCTTCCATCTCATGAGATTTCTTCTAGAAACCCAACCTCTACTACGGGAGAGCTTCCATCCCATCATCAATATCCACTCGGTGCTAAACATATATCCCATGGAATAGTCATTTCTTACTTGACCTCATTATTCATGAAAAGGTGTCCTTGGACAACCAATCCAAGCTAGTACATTAAGATAGCTCTTACTCTTCATTCATTTAGGTGAGAAAGCCTTTCAACCTAAGAATCCTTTCTATGTGAGAAAATATTTCACATCGTGCTAATTATGTCTATGAGAATGTCCTTTCAACAACAGAACATCATTGGTACTTTACTCTCAAAGCACCCTTAAAACATTTGCATAGATTTCATAAGAAAATGCATAAGTCCATAATTTACCACTTGAGGTCAAAACCCACTTTCAATCATCAATACTTGGAAAATATGGGTTAGATATGGATTTCATCATAAATACATGTTGCAATACATGCTTAATTTCATAAAATACTTGCTTTATACTCAAAATCCCACATCATATGATTCGTAACTTGAAAGCATAAGAATTACTGGGTTCATGTGGAAATCATCATAAAATCAGCATGTATCATCAATTCATGCGTAAGAGATCATAATTCAATCATTTAAATCAATAATCAAAAGAACCCATGGTAATTGAAGAAAACCCTAAATAAATTGGGGAATTCTACCTTTAGAAATAGAGAATTTGGGAACTACATGGATGAAAACTATCATACCTTGAATCCAAATGCTAGCCTTCAATGGAGGAATGGAAACCTTGACTTGAAACCCTAGGATGAATCTTCTTCTTCAAGTTTCTAGAGAGAGAAATATTTGGAGCGTTCTTATTTTG
Organism: Solanum etuberosum; assembly: GCA_029582245.1. Taxonomy (NCBI): domain Eukaryota; kingdom Viridiplantae; phylum Streptophyta; class Magnoliopsida; order Solanales; family Solanaceae; genus Solanum; species Solanum etuberosum. Next base: position 73,463 of record JAJONR010000999.1, on the reverse strand, counting down.
TGAATTTGGAAGAATGAAGTTAATGGTCTAATTTGGGGGTTGAAAATACTTATATAGGGGTCCTAAACATAGGCAAAATAACGTAGTATAGGAACTAATTAATTAGGAAAAGGCCTAACTAACCCTGAAAAAAATAACTGCCAGCTGCCAACGACAGACCGTGGTCTGACCCATGGCCCGTCCTGGTGGACCGTCGTTCGGATCAGCAACCATGATTCTGGGGCTTCGAACTACGGACCCTGACCACAGGGCGTGGTCTGACCTACAGTCCGTAAGTCTGGGTGTGGTTCTTGGCACTCAGACCACTGCTAGGCAGCCCATCCACGGACCACACCTACGGTACGTGGTCCCTTTCACGGGCCATGGGTGGCCGGGCATGGGTTGCACCTGTAACTTTCTATAGACTGGTTTTTAGGCCTTTTTCGGATACGGGGTCTTACAATATCTCCCCATTGGGACCATTCGTCCTCGAATGAGATTTAAACTAGTTCTAAAAGAGTAGGAGAGGAACTAACAACCCAACCTACAATGTAATGCATACGCCTGAGGAGGAACTATCGACTCCAAGCTAAGACATCCTCAAACATCAAGAGGGGTGAAACTAACTCTAACAGCCCATCATGCATGCAATGCATATATACAAGGAGGAAACATTAACTCCAAGATAAACATACTCAATGCATCATAAGGAAGTAGAAACTACATCTAGCAACCCAATATGCATGAAATTTCAAAATTGCTCATGTTCAAGGAGGAACTACCTTCTCCAAGCTAAAAGCATGCTCAACACAATCTGATGGAGCCTATATGCAATTTACTCTCAAAAAGCATATCTAAAGCATGTTCATCAATTCATCTCATGAAGTCTATAGGCAACTCATACTCAATGCACAACAACATGAGAAAAATCAAGCATGTAAAATCATTTTATTTCAAAACACAAGTTTTCATGAACATGCATAATATAAGGAAATCATGAAAACACATAAAAACACATGACTCCCAAACAAAGGTCAAACATAGAGGAATTCATTACCTCAAGCTAGAGTAGGATTAGAAGGAAAGAGATGAGGATATCGGGACATCATATCGGCCTCGGCCTCCCAAGTAGCACCCTCAACTAACTGATTCATTCACAAAACTTTCACCGAAGCAACTACTTTGTTTCTCAACTTCTTGACTTGCCGGTCCAAAATTTAAACCGGAACTTCCTCATAAGAAAGACTTTCATCAACTCCCAACCCTTATAAGGAAACTATGGATGTTGGCTTACCAAAACATTTTTTCAACATAGAGACATGGAAAACCGGATGCGCCGTTGCCAACTCATTTGGAAAATCTAGCTCATAAGAAACTTTACCAACACGCCTTAAAAGCTGATATGGGCCTACATATCGGGGTCTAAGCTTCCCTTTCTTACCAAACCTTATTACACCCTTCATGGGTGATATTTTCAAGTAAACCCAATCAAGAATGCCAAACTCAAGATCCCTTCTTCTTACATCGGCATATGACTTTTGCCGACTTTGAGCAGTTTTCAACCTTTCTCTAATAAGTCAAACTTTCTCTATGGCTTCATATACCAATTTGGGACCTATTAAGGAAACTTCACCCACCTCAAACCAACCTATAGGAGATCTACACCTCATACCATAAAGGGCCTCAATTGGAGCTATATCAATACTCGAATGATAGCTATTGTTATAAGCAAACTCAATCAATGGAAAATGGTCATCCCAATTACCCTTAAAATAAATCACACAAGCTATTAACATATCTTCCAAAGTTTGGATAGTACGCTCCGCTTTCCCATCGGTTTGGGGATGAAAGGCCGTACTAAGCTTAACCTTAGTGCCAAGACCCTTTTGAAATGACTTCCAAAACTGTGAAGTGAATTGGGTACCACGATCGGAAATAATGGACAAAGGCACTTCATGGAACCTTACTATTTCTCTCAAGTATAACTTGGAATAGTCCTCCACCGAATAAGAAACCTTGACGGGAAGAAAATGAGCCAATTTCGTTATCCGATCTACTATCACCCAAATAGAATCATGTTGTTGCCAGGTGCGAGGCAAACCAACAATAAAGTCCATATTCAAGTCTTCCCACTTCCAAGTAGGAATGCTAATGTCTTGGGATAAACCTCCTGATTTCTCATGCGCAACCTTCACTTATTGGCAATTTGGGAACTTAACCACAAATCCCGCAATATCCTTCTTCATCTCATTCCACCAATAGACCTCCCGTAAATCACGGTACATCTTGGTGGCTCCTGGGTGAATAGAATATCGCGAACTATGGGCTCTTGACAAGATCTGTTCCCTCAAGTTGTCAACATTTGGAACACATAACCGACCTTGGTAACTAAGTAGTCCATCTCCCCCTTGGGAGAAAGCCTCAACGATTTCTCAAGCACCACCTGTTTCAATTCTACCAAAATTAGATCAAGATCTTGCTTTGCTTTCACATTCGCCACAAAAGATGATTCTGAACCATAACACTACCCGAGGTACAGTCTACTAACTGAACATATCAAGGTATTGTCTAAACACTCTATTCATAAATTCCTTAAGGGCCGCCGGAGCATTAGTCAACCAAACGACACTACCACAAACTCATAATGACAATATCGAGTACGAAAAATCATCTTCGGAATGTCATCCTCTCTCACCCTCAATTGGTGATAACCCGATAGAAGATCAATCTTAGAGAAATAACTTGCTCCTTGAAGTTGGTCAAATAAGTCATCTATCCTTGGAAGATGATACTTATTCTTAATAGTCACCTTGTTCAACTGACGATAGTCAATACACATAAGAATAAAACCATCCATCTTTCTAATGAACAAAACTGGAGCACCCATGGAGAGATACTCAGTTGGATGAAACCCTTATCCAACAAGTATTTCAATTGTTCTTTCAACTCCTTATGTTCTGCCGGAGCCATACAATAAGGAGGAATAAAAATAGGTTGCGTATCTGGGAGAAGGTCAATATCAAAGTCTATTTCCCGCTCGGGAGGAATACCGAATAAATCATTTGGGAACACTTCCAGAAAATCATTTACAAAGGGGACCGATACATCCCTCACCCTAACTAGATGGTAAATGCAACCCTTAGAAATCATCTTTCTAGCTTTAAGACAAGAGATGAACTGACTCTTAGGCATAGAATTTCCCCGCTTCCACTCTAGGACAGGCTCATTTGGAAACTGAAACTTGACTACACGAGTTCTACAATCAATAGAAGCATAACAAGAGTGCAACCAATCCATACCCAAGATAACATCAAAATCTAGCATATCAAGTTCTACCAAGTCAACAAGAGTAACTCTGTGGGATAAGGAAACGGGACACTTTCTATAGACCCTCTTAGCCACAATAGAATCACCAATAGGAGTAGAGACATAAAACGTATCTAACAACACATCGGGGAATACATCAAACCTCATAGCCACATATGGCGTCACAAAAGACAAGGTAGCACCGGAATCAAGTAAAGCATATACATCAAGTTGGAAAACTTTCAACGTACCGATAACAACATCGGGAGAAATCTCTCGCTCACCACGAGTCTGAAGTGCATATAAACTATTTTACTCTGGAGCATTGGAACCCCAACAACTAGGAGGATCTTTCTTGCCCTCTCTTCCTTTAGCCATAAGCATCGGGCAATCCCTCATTTTGTGACCACTTTTTCCACAACCATAACAACCATCGAAACCTACTAGACATTCACCCCATGCTTTCCTCCACACCTAGTACAATCTGGAAATAAAACCCTACTTCCATTTCCTCGAGGCTTAGGATTAGGCACCCTCTCTTGGTTGAACCTTGGAGCCTTAGAAGAACCTTGCTCAGAAAACCTTTGTCAAAATCTAGGACGACCTTGTCCATCAGACCTTGCATGCGAGAAATTACCCTCCTCAATCCTAGACCTCTCTTTAAGTATTTCCTCTTCAATCTGTTGGGCATAAGATATAAGACGAGAAAATCCATGTCATGAACAAGCATAGCCGCATGGCACTCTTTCACTACCAAATTGGACACACCCGAAATGAACTTGCTCATCCTTGCCCTAGAATCGGCAATTATAGAAGGAGTATACTTCGACAATTGAGTAAACCTCAAAGCATATTCCTTCACACTCATATTCCCTTGTCAGAGGTTAACAAACTCAAGAACTTTAGTCTCCCTCGTCTCAAGAGGAAAGAACCTATCAAGAAAAGTGGACTTAAAACTTTCCCATTCTAAAAGACCCGTATCTTCCGGTCTTGCTTCCTTCCCTTGGTCGAACCAATATTGAGCAACACCCATTAGCTGATAAGCGGCCAATTCCGCCTTTTCAACCGGAGTCACTCCCATAATAGTCAACACCTTGTCAACCTCATCAATTAACTCTTGAGGATCTTTCTTGACCTTATAACCATAGATTTTCGGAGGATTCATCCTAGTGAAGTTCCTCACTCTAGGTGTTGCCGTACCCACGTGTGGGTTCACGGGGTTCACAACAACTCCCTTATTGGCTTGGGTCGTCACAGCTTGAGCCAACACTAGAAGAGCAGCCTAGACTCCGCATTAGACACTTGCTCAGCCAAAGGATCGATCGGAACTTGTGGAGCTTAGGAGGAGATTCTTGATCAACATTGTCTCCTTCATTCTCTCTAGCGAAAGCTCTTTGAGTAGCCAGATCCTGAAGAACATAGGATAGGGATTAGGAGAGAGACTTTATAGAGTTAAACTCTATCGCATGACTTAAGAGTAATGAAATAAGTGGAGTTTCCTAATCATCTTGTAGCCTCTCATTCATAAATGTGGTGAGCTTCACACTCATGAATAAGACTCTACTAGACGTGGCTTATGAGACAACCTAGGACCATTCTAAACCTTGTGCTCTGATTACCAAGTTTGTCACGACCCAGGGGTACCCCCTAGATGTAACATGGCGTATAGAACCCCGAAGGAATCCATACAAACCACTTAGCTCTCATAAGCTAAGAAATAGAACAATAAGAGTAAAACAACAATCCAAGTCCAAAATATTTTATAACGAAAAGCAAAAGTCTAAACTCTTGTCTCATCATAGCCATTTAATACAATAGAATGAAATTGGGCCTAGCCCATACATCATGTTCAAAAGTGAAATACTAGAAAGAAACTGAAAACAATAAACTCCATCCTCGAAGCATGAGGACTTACCAAAGCTTGGGAAATCACAAACTCAACTACTAGCCACGAGACTCAGAAACCTATCTGTCGGACCCTACATTTGGGAAAAATATAGGCAAGAGTATGCGTTAGTACAAAATAATGTACCAAGTATGATAGCCATGCATAAAACATTTAAATCATGCTAAAAGGGGACATTTCATTTCATGACATGCAATTGACCAAGCTAAACATGATATAAAAGAGTTATAAAACATAAGTCATAAAATCATGGCCAATGCAAGCTAACTTCATCTTTAAAACCATTGAACTCATGGGAGATACTTCTTGAAGTAACCTTAGTTCATTATTACTTGTGGGGAATTAGCTTTAACCGACATTGAGACTATGTGAGCTATAACATGATCCCCTGGTGTCTCCCACACAGAAAAGGGTTGTCCTACTTGCCAAGGTAAGGACCATGAACTTCTAGCTTAAGTAGATCCACTAGCTAATAAACTTATGGGGCACATAGTTTATGGGATAAGGATATTACTACTAGAAACCCAACCTCTACTAACGGGGGAGCTTCCATGTCATGAGATTGCTTCTAGAAACCTGACCTCTACTACGGGAGAGCTTCCATCCCATCATCAATATCCACTCGGTGCTAAGAATAAACCCACGGAATAGTTATTTCTTACTTGACCTCATTATTCATGAAAAGGTGTCCTTGGACAACCAATCCAAGCTAGTTCATTAAGATAGCTCTTACTCTTGATTCATTTAGGTGAGAAAGCCTTTCAACCTAAGAATCCTTTCTATGTGAGAAAACCTTTCACATCATGCTAGTTATATTTATGAGAATGTCCTTTCAACAACACAACAACAACATCATCATTGGTACTTTACTCTCAAAGCACCCTTAAAACATTTGCATAGATTTCATAAGAAAATGCATAAGTCCATAATTTACCTCTTGAGGTCAAAACCCACTTTCAATCATCAATACTTGGAAAACATAGGTTAGATATGGATTTTATCATAAATACATGTAAAACTTGCAATAGATACTTAATTTCATAAAACAATTACTTTATACTAAAAATCCCACATCATATGATTCATAACTTGAAAACATAGGGATTACATGGTTTCAGGGAGAAATCATCATAAAATCATCATGTATCATTAATTCATGCATAAGAGATCATAATTCAATCATTTAAATCAATAATCAAAAGAACCCATGGTAATAGAAGAAACCCCTAACTCAATTGGGGAATTCTACCTTCAGAAATAGAGAATTTGGGAACTCTATAGATGAAAGGAATCCATGGATGAAAGCTATCATACCTTGAATCCAAATGCTAGCCTTCAATGGAGGAATTGAAACCGTGGCTTTAAACCCTAGGATTAATCTTCTTCTTCTTCAAGTTTCTAGAGAGAGAAATATTTAGAGAGTTCTTCTTTTGTGAATTTGGAAGAATGAAGTGAATGGCTAATTTGGGGGTTGAAAATACTTATATAGGGGTCCTAAACATAGGCAAAACGACGTAGTAAATGAACTAATTAATTAGAAAAAGACCCAACTAACCCTGAAAAAAATAATTGCAGCTGCCACCGACGGACCCAGTCGACGGGCCGTGGTCTGACCCACGGCCCGTCCTGGTGGACCGTCGTTGGGATCAACAACCATTATTCTGGGCTTCGAACCAAGGACCCTGACCACAGACCGTGGTCTGAACTACAGTCTGTAGGTCTGGCCATGGTTCCTGGCCCTCAGACCACTGCTAGGCAGCCCATCCACGGACCACACCTACGGTCTGTGGGTGGCCGGCGTGGGTTGCACCTGCAACTTTCTGTAGACTGGTTTTTAGGCCTTTTTCAGATACGGGGTGTTACACTTATGTTCTTTCATTTTATATTTTGAACATTGTTTTATGGGCTGTGATCCAAGATATTCATGTTTTAGATGGTTTGAGAGAAAGTATAATAGACTTCTGCTTTGGATATGAAAACTTTGGTGTTGTTGAAAATGTTTTAAATTTCCGCTCATTTCTACTATCTTATGTTATGAAAGCTAAGTGGCTTATATGGGGCCTATCGGGGTCTTATATTCCATGTTACATCTAGGGTGTACCCATGGGTCGTGACAAACTTGGTAATCAGAACACAAGGTTTAGAATGGTTCTAAGATGTCTCAAAACCACGTCTAGTAGAGTCTTGTTCATAAATGTGAAGCGCGCCACATTTATGAATGAGAGGCTATTGGATGCTTAGGAAACTTCACTTCTTTCTTCACTCTAAGTCGTGCGATAGAGTTTAACTCTATAAGTTCTTTCTTCTAATCCTTACCCGATGGTCTACAGGATAGGACTACTCGAAGGGCTTTTGCTAGAAGGACTGAGGGAGAAAATGTTAACCAAGGAGCTCCTCCTCAATCTCCTCAATCTCCGGTTGACCCTTTGGCCAAGAAAGTGACTAATGTGGAGTTTAGGATAGTTTTTCATATGTTGGCTCAAGTCGTGATGGCCCAATCCAATAGGGAAGTTGTGAACCCCGTGAACCCAAATGTGGGTACGGCGGCATCAAGAGTGAGGGACTTCACAAGGATGAATCCTCTAAAATTCTATGGTTCTAAGGTTGAGGAAGATCCTCAAGAGTTCATTGACGAGGTCCATAAGGTGTTGGCTATCATGGGAGTGACTCCGGTGGAGAAGGCGGAACTGGCCGCTTTCCAACTAAAAGGGGTTGCTCAAATTTGGCTTAACCAATGGAAAGAGGCAAGATTGGTAGATGTGGGTCCCCTAGAATGGGAAATGTTTAAGTCTGCTTTTTTGATAGGTTCTTTCCTCTTGAGATAAGGGAGGCTAAAGTGCTTGAGTTCATTAATCTTCAACAAGGAAGTATGAGCGTGAAAGAATATGCCTTGAAGTTCATCCAATTGTCAAAGTATGCTCCTTATATATTTGCTGACTCTAGGGCAAGGATGAGCAAGTTCATTTTGGGTGTGTCCGACTTGGTAGTGAAGGAGTGTCGTACAACAATGCTTGTCCATGACATGAATATTTCTCATCTCATGGTCCATGCCCAATAGATTAAAGAGGAAAAGCTCAAAGAAAGGTCTGGAGAAACAAAGAGGGCAAGAATGGATGATGGTAACTATTCATACTCTAGGTTTGGTGGACGTGGTCGTTCAAGGTTTTGACAAAGGTTTTCTAGGCAAGGTTCTTCTAAGGCTCCCCCAAAATCCAACAATGAAAGGGTGTCTAACCCTAAGCCTCAAGGAGGTGGTAATGGGCCTTCTTTGCCTAAATGTACTAAGTGTGGAAGAAAGCATGAAGGAAAATATCTAGCAGGTTCCAATGCTTGTTTTGGTTGTGGTAAGACGGACCACAAGATAAGAGATTTTCCTTCGATTGCTAAGAATGAGGGAGATAATCATCGTAGGGATCAACCCTATCCTTCATCCGATCCAAGTGGTTCGAGTTCAAATTCTCCTAAGCAAAATAGGTTTTATGCTCTTCAGACTCGAGGTGAACAAGAGGGTTCTCCCAATGTGGTTACTGGTATGTTGAAAGTTTTCCAAATTGATGTATATGCTTTACTTGATCCCGGTGCTACTTTGTCTTTTGTGACGCCATATGTGGCTATGAGATTTGATGTGTTTCCCAAAGTGTTATTATAACTTTTTTCTGTCTCTACTCTTATTGGTGATTCTGTGATGGCTCAGAGGGTTTATAGAAAATGTCCCGTCTCCTTATCCCATAGATTTACTCTTGTTGACTTGGTAGAGCTTGATATGTTAGATTTTTATGTCCTTGGGATGGATTGGTTGCACTCTTGTTATGCTTCTATTGATTGTAGAACTTGTGTAGTCAAGTTTCAGTTCCCGAATGAGCCTGTCCTAGAGTTGAAAAGGGGAGATTCTATACCGAAAGGTTGATTTATTTCATATCTTATAAAGCTATAAAGATGATTTCTAAGGGTTGCTTGTACCATTTAGTTAGGGTGAGGGATATGGATTCCGAAACCCCTAATCTTGAGTCGGTTCCCATTGTTAATGAGTATCCAGAAGTGTTACCAGACAATTTATCCGATATTCCTCCCGAAAGGGAAATAGACTTTGGTATTGACCTTCTCCCAGATACGCAACCTATTTCTATTCCTTCCTATTGGATAGCTCCGGTAAAACTTAAGGAGTTGAAAGAATAATTGAAAGATTTGTTCGATAAGGGTTTCATCCGACCGAGTATCTCTTCATGAGGTGCTCCAGTTTTGTTTGTTAAGAAGAAGGATGGTTCACTCCGAATGTATATTGACTATCGATAATTGAATAAGGTGACCATTAAGAATACATATCCTTTTCCAAGGATAGATGATTTGTTTGACCAACTCCAAGGTGCGAGTTACTTTTCTAAGACTGACCTTAGGTCAGGTTATCACCAATTGAGGGTGAAGAATGAGGATATTCTGAATACATCTTTTAGAACTCGGTATGGTCATTATCAATTTTTGGTGATGTCGTTTGGCTTGACTAATACTCCGGCGGCATTTATGGATATGATGAATAGGGTGTTTAGACAATATCTTGGCATGTTTGTGATTGTGTTTATTGATGATATTTTGATCTACTCAAGGAGTGAGAATGAGCATGTTGTTCATTTGAGAATCGTGTTTCAAGTTATTAAGGACCAACAACTCTTTGCAAAGTTTAGCAAATTTGAGTTTTGGCTAAGGTCCGTAGCTTTTCTTGGCCATATTATTTCAAATAAGGGTATTAAGGTAGATCCTAAGAAGATGGATGTGGTCAAGAGTTGGCCTAGACCTCTATCACCCTCGGACATTAAAAGTTTCTTGGGTTTAGCTGGTTATTACCGAAGGTTTGTTGAGGGGTTTTTTCCATTGCCTCTCATTTGACGGCTTTGACTCAAAAGAAGGCTAAGTTCATATGGTCCAAATTATGTGAGAAGAGTCTGCATGAGTTGAAAGATAGACTTATTTCCGCTCCAGTGTTGACCTTACCGGAAGGGACGAACAATTTTGTGGTATATTGTGATGCCTCGAGAATTGGGTTGGGATGTGTGCTTATGCAAAATGAAAAGGTTATTTCCTATGCTTCAAGGCAACTTAAGGTCCATGAGAAGAATTATCCGACCCACGATCTTGAATTAGCGGCGGTGGTTTTTGCCTTAAAGATATCGAGGCCTATTTGTATGGTGTGCATATCGATGTGTTTACCGACCACAAGAGCTTGCAACATGTCTTTAGTCAAAAATATCTTAATCTTCGCCAAAGAAGGTGGCTTGAGTTATTGAAAGTCTATGATATGAGTCTTCTCTATCACCCCGGTAAAGTGAATGTAGTAGTGAATGCTCTTAGTCGATTATTAATGGGTAGTGTTGCCCATGTAGAAAAAAATAAGAAAGAATTGGTACAAGATGTACATAGATTGGCCCGGTTGGGTGTTCGGTTGATGGACTCCATCAAGGGTGGTGTTATGGTTCATAATGATTCCGAATCATCTTTTGTGGCGGATGTGAAAGCAAAGTAAAATCTTGATACAATTTTGGTAGAATTGAAAGAAGCGGTGCTTAAGAAATCCGTTGAGGATTTCTCCCAAGGTGGAGATGGTGTACTTAGATATCATGGTCGTTTATGTGTTCTAAATGTTGATGACTAAGGAGAACAGATCTTGACAGAGGCCCATATTTCTCGGTATTTCATTCGCCCGGGAGCCACCAAGATGTACCATGACTTGTGGGAGGTCTATTGGTGGAATGGGATGAAGAAGGGTATTACGGGATTTGTGGCTAAGTGTCCAAATTGCCAACAAATAAAAGTTGAGCATCAGAAACCGGGAGGTTTATCACAAGATATTAGCATTCCTACTTGGAAGTAGGAAGATTTGAATATGGACTTTGTAGTATGGCTGCCACGTACTCGGCGACAATATGATTCGATTTGGATTATAGTAGACCGAATGACGAAATCAGCCAATTTCATTCCCGTCAAAGTTTCTTATTTGGCGGAAGATTATGCTAAACTATATTTGATAGAGATGGTAAGGTGGCATGGAGTGCCTGTGTCCATTATCTCCGGTAGAGGTACTCAGTTTACTTCACAGTTTTGGAAGTCATTCCAAAAGGGTCTTGGCACTAAAGTGAAGATTAGCACGACTTTTCACCCACAAACTGATGGGCAAGCGGAGCGAACTATCAAAAATTTAGAGGATATGTTGAGAGCATGTGTCATCGATTTCAAGGGAAACTGGGATGATCACTTGCCATTGATTGATTTTGCTTATAATAATAGCTACCATTCTAGTATTGGTATGGCTCCCTTTAAAGCTCTTTATGGTTGGAGGTGTAGATCTCCTATAGGTTGGTTTGAGGTGGGTAAAGTTGCCTTGATAGGACCCGATTTAGTTCATGAGGCTATGGATAAAGTCTGACTTATTAGAGAGAGGTTGAGAACATCCCAAAGTCGACAAAAGTCCTATGCCGATAATAGAAGAAGAGACCTTGAGTTTGATGTTAGTGATTGGGTTTACTTGAAAATCTCACCCATGAAGGGTGTGATGAGATTTGGGAAGAAAGGGAAGCTTAGTCCCCGGTATGTAGGCCCGTATCAAATTTTGAGACGTGTTGGTAAGGCAGTTGAAGAGCTTGATTTGCTTAATGAATTGGCATCCGTGCATCCGGTTTTGCATGTCTCTATGTTGAAAAAGTGTGTTGGAGATCCGACATCCATAGTTCCCCTAGAAGGTTTGGGGGTTAATGAAAGTCTCTCTTATGAAGAGGTACCGGTTGAGATCTTAGACCGACAAGTTAAGAAGTTGAGAAACAAGGAAGTTTGTTGCGTGAAGGTATTGTGGAAGAATCATTTGGTTGAGGGTGCTAATTGAGAGGCCGAGGCCGATATGATGTCACGATATCCTCACCTCTTTCCTTCTACTCCTACTCTAGCTTGAGGTAATGAGCTCCTCATGGCTTGCTCCTTGTTTGAAGTCATGTGTGTTTTAGATGTTCCCATGATTTCTTTATGTTATGCATTTTCATGAAAAGTTGTGTTTTGGAATAAAATAAGTTTATATGATTGATTTTCCTCATGTTGTAGTGCATTGAGTATGAGTTGTCTATAGACTTCATGAGATGAATTTATGAACATTCTTTAGCTAAACTTTTTGAGAACGAATTGCATATGAGCTCCATGAGATTGTGTTGAGCATGCTTTTAGTTTGGAGAAGGTAGTTCCTCCTTGAACATGAGTAATTTTGAAATTTCATGCATATTGGGTTGCTAGATGTAGTTCCTACCTCCCTTTGAGATGCATTGAGTATGTTTAGCTTTGAAATGAAGTTCCTCCTTGGTTGTGTGCATTTAGATGAGTTGTATGCATGATGGGCTGCTAGTATTGAGTCTTTTCTTTTGAAAGGTGTCTAGAAATTCCATTAGAGGACGAATGTTCCGAAGGGGGAGATAATGTAACACCTCAGAAATCTAGTAGTCTAAACTAGAGCTAAGGGAGAGGGCAAGAGCCAAGGAAGAGGGCTTGGACAGCCCAACCTTCACCAAGCATTGCCCACCTTCCCACGACCACCTTGACGGCTCGTGGTGGGGACCACGGCTGGTGGTGAGGCTCGTGGAAGGCTAGGCAGTGGCTAGGTGAAACTGCCCCAAAACAACCTCATCCACACGAGCCACTTCACGGCTCGTGAAGGCCTTGACTGGCCGTGGGAGTGCTCGTGAAGATGACGTAGACTTTTAGGGGTTAAGGGGTGGTTTCCAAGCCACTGGTCCAAGACCATGGAGGGCACCACGGCTCGTGGTAGGGACCACGGCTCGTGGAGCCTCTCGTGGCAAGGAGGCAGATCACTCTAACTTAGGGGCTAAAGGGTATTTTCCGATTTTAGTAAGATTAATAATATGTCATTTTACCCAAGCCTAGGACCCTAATATACGTCATTTTAACCCCAAAACTCACCCATTCAAGTCATTATTTCCAAAACCCAAAAGAAATTTCAAAGTCTTCCTCTCAAATATTTCTCTCTCTAGAACTTGAAGAAAAAGAAAGAATTGGAGATAGGATCAAGGTCAAGTCTCCATTCCTCAAGCATTTATAGGCTTTGTAATCAATGTATGATGGATTTTCATCCATGGAATCCTTTCTTCCACGGAGTCCCTAAGATTTCCCCAATTGAGAAGATGAAATTCCCCAATTTGAGTTAGGGTTTGTTCCAGTGTTGTGGGTATTGATGAATGTTGATCCAATTGATTGGGTTATGATTGTTTATGATTGAATTGATAGGAATACATGTTTTTAGGATGAACTTACATGTACCCATGCCTAACCCATGTCTAGAAAGATGAAATTGATGTAAATTGATTTTATGCCATGAAAGGATAATTTGTGGGTTTAGCTGTATTCTATCTAGGATTGATGAGATACATTAGAATTGAAACTTATATGATGAATCATGATTAGAATTGCTTTGATATTGAAGCTTATGAGATGATTATGATATTGAATTGCTTGAGAGTGAAGCATATAGAATGACTATGAGATATAGTGCTTGAGAGTAAAGCTTATGTTGTCAATTATTGATTATTGATGTAATTATTGTTAAAGAGATAGTTCCCACATGAATTGCTTATGTTATGAATGTGAAAGGCTTTCTCACATTGAGTGATTATAGGTTGAAATGATTGCTCAACTAAAATGAATCTAATGCGAAGACTAAGAAATTGATGAGGCTAGAGGTGATTACCCATGATCTCTAAATGAGATGGATATGAGGTGATTAGGCTAGAGGCGATTACCCATGATCTCTAAATGAGATGGATATGAGGTGATTACCCATATTCCATAGAATAGAATAAATAGGCGATTACCCTTATTCCTCAAAGTTGAACAAGAGGCGACTCCCCACGTTCTTACGATATGACTTGGACAAGAGGCGAGTACCCATGATCCTAATAGAAAGGCAAGAGGCGAATACCCATGTCACATGATGTTGGACTAGAGGCGAGTACCCATGATCCATATGTTAAGAAGGACTAAAGGCGATTACCAATGTTCCGTTATAGAAAGGCAAGAGGTGATTCCCCATGTCTATATAAGATAAGCTATACTATGCTATGATGAATGATGTGCTTGGATTGTTGCTTGAGTTGTCTTCCATGATGAGTAAGGATGATATGCGGTTACTTTAAGAAGTACCCCTTTATGTTGATATGATATATGATGTGCATTGATTATGCTTATGACTTATGTTGCTTATTCTTATGTTTATGTTGATGTTTATGCTAGCTATCATATTTACTACATGTTTGTACTAACGCATACTCTTGCCTACATTTCTTATCCAAATGTAGGGTCCGACGATCTCGACTCTCATCCCCGTGGCTAGGATCCTAGTAGAAGCAAGACTTGAAGATTGGTGAGTCCTCATAGTATTCGAGGATATAGCCACCATTTCTCTTATGTTATTTAATTTTATGTTTTGAACATTGTTGTATGGGCTGTGTCCCAAGATATTCATGTTTTAGATGGTTTGAGACAAAGTGTAATAGACTTCTGCTTTTGATATAAAAAATTGATGTTGCTGAAAATATTTTAAATTTCCGCTCATTTCTACTATCTTATGTTATGAAAGCTAAGTGGCTTATATGAGGCCTCTCGGGGTCTTGTATGACATTTTACGTCTAGGGTGTACCCCTGGGTCGTTAAAGTATGGAACTCTAAAGGAGGTTATAAACGAGTGTAGTGCTTACGAATGTGGTAGTTATGAGCCTCAGGGGTCTAAACGGAAGCCTTCATAAGTCAAATGAGGCAATTCATAATGAAAGACATGGAAACTAAAAATGGAGGAAGTCGCCTTTGCAGATAAGATGACCATGTCATTAGCTATGTAAAATTGTGTTTTCCTTTACCACTTCATCCCAAAACAATGATTTCGATAATTTAATATATACTTTATAATTTGAAGGTTTTTTTACCTATTTGAAATAAGGAAGCATTTGGTATACAAAGATTTAGTTGATTTCATAGTTCTAAATATAAAGAAAATAATAATATGACAATTATGTTTACTGTGAAATCTATTTTTCAAGAGTAAAAAAGATAAATTACATTTTGCTAATAACATTCCATTAGGAAGATTAATGGCTCATATTTCAAAATTTAAGATAAAAAACCCTAATTTATCTTTTAGAGTACCACAAAAGACTCTTCTTGAACCTTGAGATGGGTTATATTGAAACCATAGGTTTTGATTGAAGATTCTTTGTTAAGATACATAATCACATGTTACAATCAATTGGAAATTGTGAGAGTATGCTTACTTTTATTTGAAAGGAATAAATCTTGATGGACTTTGTCAAAAATAAGGTCTTGAACCCTAGAATTTAGTTCTTGATGTTACTAGAGATAAGAAAAAGGATCTCATATTACATTTTAGTAGAAATTTTAGGATTTATGTTGTAACATTATGAAGAATACTTATCAAGACAATATAGGATTGAAAAGTGCTTTTGGGGGCTTTTAGGGTTGACCAAGGGGTGAAAACTGAGAAAAGAAACTCAAAATTACGTTTTTATGGAATCAGGAAAATTTGATATACAAGATAAACAGGTGGTCTACATGGTATATAGACCTTCTTCGACCCATGAAATGATCCATCATTCGTGGAATGGTTCATTAGAATTGAGGTGAAATATCTTGTCTTTGATCCCATTTAACGAGCCCAATCCACAACGCGTAGATGCACCCGCGGCCAGTAGTTTTGACACGTAAAACTCAGGTCGTAAAATCTCTAATGGAAGTATCTCTGGTCAAACGGTCATACCCTTTAACTTCGAACTTCGATGAATGTACGGTCGGTGGCGTTGGAAAGAAGAATAATAGAACATTAATTTTATAGCTCATGAGTCACCTAAATCCTCATATTATAAGATATATAGTTGTTTGAAGTTGACCCTCATACGATTTCATGGAAAAAAAGAATGTAGGAAAATGACCTCGGAATTTATTTCTGATAGTCCCATCAGCTCCGCAAGGGCAATTTTAGGCTAGCTGAAATGTCGACACGACTCCATAATCTTTCAGTGCAAGTTTGTTTGATTAGGCATTTTAGATTTTAAGTTTGGGAATAAGTTTAACTTTGGTATAGCCCTGGCATAACATGACGTATAGAACCCCGAGAGGCGCTACACAAGCCACTTAGCATACATCATATAAGATAATAAAAATAAAGATTTCAAAGAAACAATCTTATATCATAAAAGAGTTTGACAAAAGCGGAAGTCTATCAGAAGTTTCAATAAGCCATCTACTACATCAATAGAAGTGATTGGAACAAAACCCATACATCACATAAGAAGTCTGAAACTGAAATAAAGAAAGTAATAAAAGTGTCTCAATCCTTGGAGCATGATGAGTCACTAATCCTTGAATGCCAAAAGATCAACTAGCCATGAGTATGAGAGGTAGGAATGTGAGATCCTGCATTATGAAACAATGTAGGCACAAGTATGCATTAGTACATGAAATGTACTAAGTATGATAGAAATGCACAAGAGTTAAGAAATTATGCTAAAAGGACTTTATATAACATACAATGACAAAGCTAAATCATAAGATAAAAGGGGTAGAAAACATTAGTCATAATCATGGTCAATGAAAGTTTAACATCTTAAAACATGTTGTGAAATACTTTGAAAGTAACTTAGTTCATTATTGTGGGAAGTTTACCATTAACTGACATAGACCATGTGAGCTATAACCTGGAATCCAATGTACTGCTCCCACACCGAAAAGAGAGTGCTCTACTTGCCAAGGTAGGACCATGAGTCTAAGATAAGGTGAATCCACTAGTTAATGTCTATCTGAGATAACATCCTATGGTGGCACATAGTTATAGGATAAAGTAATTGCTTCTAGAGATCCGATCTTTAGCAACGGGAGAGCTTCCATCTCAATATCCTCTCAGTTCTAAGTATAAATCACATGAGATAGTCATTAACCTTATTCATATTATCATCCATGGTAAAGTACAATTAAGATACTAATCCAAGCTAGAAACATCATAGAGTAGCTCCTTAGAGCATGAATGAGAAACCTTTCCCCATCTATGATCTCTTCATAATAACTTTATAAGGCGTATAGTCATACTAAAAGTGTCATACTACTAACGAAAATAGTTTTAAAAGCATGATCTATAATCATTGATGACATATCCGGATACCATACTAATCAAGACCTAATTTAGGAAAATAGCTCAAAAGCATTGATGGCAAATATAGATGTCATTCATGTCATGTGGCCAAGATTCATAGAACATATATATACCTTTATCTATAAGCTTACTTGTGTCATAAATATTATTTTTATAAAACATGCATATTTTCCATAAAAATCATATTATTCATAGTTCATAAGCTTCATCATGTGTTCATAGTCTAAAATCATGGATAATGCATAGGTTCATATGAATTCAACTCAAAATCATGTAAATATTTTCAATTCATACATTAGAAGATATGAAACAAGTAATTGAATCATAATTGAATGGAACACGTTGGGATTGAATAAAACACTAACCTTGAATTGAGAATTCTATTTCTAAAACTTAAAATAGTTAGGAACCCTATGGAGGAAAGGACTTTATAGGTGAATACTAATATACCTTAAAGATCAATGCCCAATAGCTATGGTGAAACTGAGACCTTGGTGATTGAAGCACTAACTTCTTATTCCTTAGACATAGAGAGAATTTTAGGGAAGAACTTGGAGGGAAATTTAGGAATTAGGTGAATGATTTAGAATGGGTGCGTTTAAGGACTTAATTCACTTACACATATCTTGAAATAGGGGTTAAAATGGCATAACATAAGTACCAAACACATAGGGAAAGACCAAAATGACCCCAACTTAAAAGCTAACGGAGTGCCTTAAAAGGAAGGCTACATGGACGGTTTAGGGCTCAACGGTCCATGAAACACTCCACCATCCATAATGTCATCCGTGAAACTTTGACTGTTTGACATGTATTACCAAAATAGGCAAAAGGTTTTACTCCAAACTCGAAATGGAACAAACTTGGTGGCTTTGGAAAGAGAACTCATAAACCTTTAATTTGATAGGTAATGGGATACCTTATTCATTATGTGTTGAGCGATATGGTCATTTGAAGTTGACACAAGTAAAATCTTATATTGAAACTCAGTCGGTAAGAAAGCTTTCAACTCAACTTTGTGCTAGGGGATTGTAGTGACCTTAATTCATATCTAAAATCATCCCCACACTAACAAATTGACCTTAACACGTAATAACAATTAAGAATCACTTGGGAAGACCTTATACACGAATAAATAATGGATCAAGTCTTAACTTAGGAATTTTCATGGTCTTACATCGACATTCTTGGTGAGCATTCCCGAATGAGAATTCCTTTAGCATGGTTAGATCCTAAATTTTGAGTTTTATCTAGAAAGACCCTTCATGTGGATTTCAAGGCTTCCGGGCTAATTTCGAGCCCACTTGTAGATTTTGGCTTAAAATGGGGTTTGAGTGTGGGACCAACTTTTCATTGAGATGACCTCGTATGTCAAATTTAATAAGATAGCAAATCTAATTTGTGTGGATAGGGTATCGTACAATTTCTAAACATCCCATCGGAGTTTTTGACCATGCTAAAAACTAGCTGATATGCATTTGCTTGTGCATGAAAGTATTACCTATGCATACGTGGGCTACCTTGGCCACGTTCACTAGGAAGAGATTGGCTATCCTCTGTTTTCTTGTGGCCTTACCACATTCGTGATTGTCAGGCAGGCTGAGCCTCCACGTTCTAGTGCTTGAATTACCTACCCTTCACATTCGTGGGCCCCTGGCTGCGTTCGCGATGAAGGTTTTTGGTCTGTCTTCTTAAATAAGGACAAACCCCGTTCAACATTGAACATCAAAGTTGAAATTGTGATTCATCCTCCATTTTATGTTATTCTAAGTCCTATGCATCCAGAATTGTCGAGGCTACATGGGTGCGTAATCGGAAGGTGTTAAGGATTCTCACTTTGAGTTAAAACCACATATTTGTGAGCTTCCTAAGCATTTAAATTGTTCTTAAATGTGAAATTTGTTGCATTTGATTTTTCCGTATGCCGAGCCCCTGAATTGTGTTCCAATTGGGAACACAAGTTTGGGACACTATTTTGAACATTTTGACGGAGTCTTTTCTAGAATTTCTAGTGCAGGTCCCACAATTCCCATTTTGACTCAAAATTTATCCCATGTTTTTTTAAATATTTTAGTTTCTAAACAATCGTATTAATATTGTGAGTCTATTTTTTATAGCGTGACAATGTTGTAAGGCCATTCGAAAAGGAAAAACTCTAGAAAAGTTATTTAGAGAACACATGATCGACCTTAAGGTAGGCTCTGACTTTCCTTCTCCTAGATTGAGCGTTACAATGTAAATTCATGTTGATTTGAGTGAATTGGGGGTCTATGCCTACATTACTTCGAAACCGTGCTTTAGGTTTATTTTTATGATTTTCAGGACTGTAAGCATACTAATGTGATTTTTGATAATCCTACCTTGTAGTTAGCTTTGTTGTTCCTATTTGTTGATTGTTTGAACATGTTTAGCCTTAGTATTTGTTTACACTAGTGCTTTTCATAGACTTACAATTTTGGAGCCTTTAGGCATTGTTCTAATCCAACGTATATTCAGATGGCTTAGCTCTTTGTAGACGTGTGTAGCAAACTTGTGTCTGATAGAATGAGCCTAGTTTAGGTGTTGACTCAGCTTTGATGACCTTTTATCCTTTTCCCCTCTCTTTATGGTTGTGGGTGTGATATTTGAGATTTCGATCCTCAGTGGGCGACTTGGGACTTGAGTTGTTTTGAGCTTAGAGAACTGTACTACTTATTTGGGAGTGGACTTCGTTTCATAGTGATTCCTTGATGTTTGTTTGCATCAGAACCTTTGGCAGCTTTTTCTAGTCAGGGAATAAAGGTCCAGCCACTGTTCTCATTATCCTCTACGGAGTCAATATACTTTTTACTATTACCTAATGCCCTAGGAGTTTCATCCGTTATGAGAGGTTTGGGCTATGTAACCCTTAGTCGGGCAACATTTATATTCATAGTTTAAAGGTCTTGTCTTTTCCTCTATGAAGTCGACACGCTCCTGGGAGTCTCATCCGCAATGAGAGGTCCAGGCTCGGTACTCTTTAGCTAGGTTGCATTTACTGGTTACTTAGGGTTAGAGGCCCGGGTAACAATTTCTTTGGACCTTGACCCACCATCTTTCATCCTTATTAATTTTAGCTATTTTGTACCTGTCAGGTTTGTGGGGTCCATTCGGGTTTTATTTAAACTTGTGCACAAGTGTACCTTCTAGGTTTATGGGGTCCATTTAGGTTTAGTTTATCTACACTTAGTTTTTTATATGTTGGTACACTGGTGTGCTTTTCTGTGAATCCCGCTATAACCTCTGTTTTTTGTCTAGATTCATGCCTACTAAGTTCCTGTTATTTTGGTATTCTTGCTACACTTTGCATATGTTTTGTGATGCAGGTCCGAGCACCCCTTATCAGTAGTGATCGCTCAAGCCTTTTGGATATTATGATCAGACGTGAGGGTGAGCACTTCGCGTCTAGGACTTAACTCTCTTTCAGTATTTTGTATAGCTTGTCATCTACATTTTGTGAGAAGTATTCTATTTGAGGTCTACTTTTGTGACTTGTACTCTTTTCCTTAAACAACTCTCTACATGTGACTCACATGTTTTAGGAGGTATCAATTGTATATATTTTTGGCTTTCTTCCTCATATTGTTCAGTTCTATTGTTAAATTGTTGCCTCCATATTATTTCTACCCTTATATCCATTACTTGTTGTTCTGGGTAACAATTTGCCTTACCTACTCTTTGTAGGTGTAATCATGACTTAAAATATTAGGTTGCGACAAGTTGGTATCAGAGATTAGGGTTCACCTGTCTCACTTGTACAGAGCTAAAACCTAGTAGAGTTATACGGATTGGTGCAGAGACGTATGTATCCTATCCTTGGAAGAAATCCTCGATGAACTTTTTAGGAACCGCTTCCTTTAATTCAACCAAAGTCGGATCAAGACCTTGCTTTTCTCTCTCATCGGCCACAACAAATTATTCTAAACCATTATGAACCATAACACAACCTTTAGAAAAGTCAACTAACCGAACACCCAATCAGGCTAATCTATGAACATCCCAAACAAACTCCTTTTTATCTTCTTCAATATGAGTAACACTACCCATTTATAATCAACTAAGAGCATCGACCACCACATTTGCCTTGCCGGGGTGATAGAGAACACTCATGTCATAATCCTTTAGTAACTCAAGCCACCTTCTTTGGTGAAGATTTAGATCTTTCTGTTTAAGCACATATTGCAAACTCTTGTGGTCTATAAGAAAATCTACATGATCACCATAAAATAATGCCTCCAAATCTTAAGAGCAAAAACAATAGCCACTAGTTCAAGATCATGGATAGGATGATTCTTTTCATGAATCTTAAGTTGCCTTGAAGCATAGGCAATGACTTTTCTATTTTGCATAAGGACACATCTTAACCCAATTTTTGAGGCATCACAATAAACAACACATCCATCGGTTCTTTCCGGTAGAGTCAACACCGCAGCGGAAGTAAGTCTATCCTTCAATTCTTGGAAACACTTTTCACATGCATCAGACCATACGAACTTAACCTTCTTTTGAGTCAATGTCGTCAATAGAGAGGTAATCGAAGAAAACCCTTAATCAAGCCTTCTATAGTAAACAGCCAAACCCAAGAAACTCCTAATATCCTAAGAGGATAGAGGTCTAGGACAATTCTTGACCGCATCTGTCTTCTTAGGATATACCTCAATACCCTTTCCGGAAACAATATGACCAAGAAAAGCCACGAACCTTAGCAAATACTCATATTTACTAAACTTTGAAAAGAGTTGTTGGTCCTTTAGGACTTGCAACATAATCATCAAATGATCGATATGCTCGTCTTCACTCCTTGAGTAGATCACAATGTCATTGATAAACACAATCACAAACATGTCTAGGTATTGTCTAAACACCATGTTCATCAAATCCATAAATTTGGCGGGGCATTAGACAAAACAAAAGATATCACCAAAAACTCATAATGACCACACCAAGTTTGAAAACCCATCTTCGGAATGTCATCTTTCTTCACCTCATTTGGTGATAACCCGGCCGAGGGTCAATCCTAGAGAAGTAACTTGCTCCTTGTAGTTTGTAAAACAAATCATCTATCCTTGGGAGAGGATACATATTCTTAGTAGTCACCAACTGACGATAATCAATACACAACCGAAGTGAATCATCCTTCATTTAGACAAAAAAATCTGGGGTACCCCATGGAGGGATACTCGATCGGATGAAACCCTTATGCAACAAGTCTTTCAATTGCTCTTTCAATTCCTTAAGTTCTGTCGGAGCCATTCGGTAAGGAGGAATAGAGATAGGTCGCGTATCTGGGAGAAGGTCAATACCGAAGTCTATTTCCCTTTCGGTAAGAACACGGGGTAAATCATCAGGATATACTTCTGGAAACTCATTTTCAATGGGGACCGACTCAAGAGTAGGGGTTTCAAAATCTATATCCCTCACCCTAACCATATGGTAAATGCAACCCTTAGAAATCATCTTTCTAGATTTAAGACAAGAAACAAACTGACCATTAGGCATAGAATTTCCCCTTTTCCACTTTAGGATGGGTTCATTTGGAAACTGAAACTTGACTACACGAGTTCTACAATTAATAGATGCATAACATGAATGCAACCAATCCATACAAAGAATGACATCAAAATCTAGCATATCAAGCTCTACAAGATTAACATGAGTGACCCTATGGGGTAAGGAGACGAGACACTTTCTATAGACCATCTTAGCCACAATAGAATCACCAACAAGAGTAGAGATAAAAAAGGGATCTAATAACGCATTCGGGAGAACATCAAACCTCATAGCCACATTTGGCGTCAGAAAAGACAAGGTAGTACCTGGGTCAATTAAAGCATAAAAATCTATTTTGAAAGACTTTCAACATACACCACATCGGGAGAACCCTCTTGCTCATGACGAGTCTGAAGTGCAAACAATCAGTTTTGCTTTGGAGCAGTTTAACTCGAACCACTAGGAGGATCTTGCTTACCTTCTCTTACTTTAGCTGTAAACATTGTCACACCCATTTTTTTGCACGACGGAAAGGTTTTTCCAATTTAAGTGACAGTATTGATTAAGGATTATTTTTATTTTTCAGAGTCGCCACTTGGAATTGAGTTATGGTGTTCCAAGTCACCTTTTTGTTTAATCCCTAATCAAAAGGAAATGACTCTTTATTTGGTCTGCAAACTAGAATTCGGGTAAGGAATTTTGTTGACCGAGGGGAAGGTATTAGGCATCTCTCGAGTCCCGTGGTTCTAGCACGGTCACTTTTATTGATTTATACTTGACTAGAATTATTTTTGGATATATTATTTTCAGGCCATGACTTGTTCGCATTTTTATTGTTGAACTTTAATTTGGTCTCAACCTAGATGCGTAACCGCATTCTTGGTTTTGGTATTTAATAGTTTCGAAGCATAACTGCTTTATTCTCTCGAGTGCGTTACCTAATATTCTAGTCTCACATCTTGATTTGAATTAATAAAAAATAATTATTAAAACAATTTGGTCAAGGTGCGTCACCGCATCCTTGAATTTCTTTTAAGTGTTTTGAAGAAGATATGTAACCACATTCTTAATTGAAACCATTTTTAACGTATCTAAATTTGCCTACAAAAATTAGTTTGTCAATTTTTAAGCGTGAATCAAGTGGTGCCGAACTACAATTGTTTAATCAAAATTTATCAACCTCGTGTTATTTAAAATAATAATGATAATAATATTTCATTTTAGACATACATACAGTAGTTAGTAAACCGGTTGAAATTATCTTATTATTATTTTTAGTAGCATCTAAAAGATCCCGACAACACATATATTATAACATAGAAATAACTTAACATTTTTCTAAACACGACCAAACAGAGAATTCATTCAAATTAGTAAGACACAAACACCAAGTTTTTTGATAATTAATTAAGGGCAACAAGTGACAAATAGACTTTTAAGTATGTAAGAAATAAGCAGACATCATACCAAATTTTCTCTAAATTTAATGATAGAAAGTTCACACATATGTCAATCTTATACAATTAATAATATTAATGAGTTAAACACATACAAAATCTGAACAACTTCGATATATTGAAATAAATTTTCTCACAATCATGACATAAAAATTATAAAAAAAAATAATATAAAATAGAATTGAGTGTTACCTCTTGTGAAAATTAATTCACGAAAAAAAGACCATAACCTGAAACCACGAAATAAACCTCGAATTCAACTATTTTTCCATCCGTGCGTTTTTTCCTTTTCTTTCTTTTCAGTTTTTGAAGTGTTGTTTTAGTGGGTTTTTTGTAGATTGTAAAAAAATATTTTTTCTTTTTGTGCTGCTTTGCGTGAGTGTCTTGTTTTTTTCTGTTTTTTCCTTCTTTTCTGTACGTTTTCTGTGTTGTGTGTATGTGTTTTGTAGGATAGTTTTATTTTCCTTCTTTTTTTGTTTTTTCTACCTCTGTTTTTTTTTTTTTTTTTTTTTTAATGTGTGAGTGTGTTAATGTGTTAATATAGTGGTATGTAGTGGAGTGGGGGTGTGTGGGTGGTGACGTACGTGTGTGTGTTGTTCAGAAAATGGAGGGAAGTGTTATGGAAAGTGAGCAGTGTAATTGTTGTTAAGTGGGGGTGAGGGTAATGGGTAGGTTATTTTTTTTAATTTTTTGTTGTTAATAAATAAAAATATAATAATAATATTAACTAATTATTTTTAAATTAATAAAAATATAGAAAAATTAAATAGCTAGATCAAAAAATATAATTAAGAAAATATTAAAATCACTAATTTATTTACTAAAATTTTGAATAAATTAAAAATAAAATATACCTTAAAGTGTGACTCTATCTTTGTTGTTTAAAAATATTTTAAAATAAATTTAATAAAATAAGATAAAAATCAAAATATTTAATTTAGATTTATAAAATATTTAAGGTCTAAAAATGGTGGTAAACTTAAGTTCGGTCAAAAATTACGTGTCTACAGTTTTTCCCTCTTTGACTGGAAACACAGAGAGTTTTCAGAAAAAGAAGTAGATAACGTGACAAATTTTGATCGGACTTGTATTTGAAGGAAAAATTTGTGCGACCGAGTCTTAGTTTTGGACATCCTACATATCCCGGGTTATAAGGGAATCAGGTCATGTGTAGTTCAAGGAGATGAGGTGATGAGTTGGAAGTTAAGTGAGGTTCCATCGAGGCTCCAGGTAAAGGCTCTTATCCTTACATAATAAAAATGAACGCTAAAGTCAAAAGGAAAATAAAAGTACAAGCTCCTATCTATGCAACTTCTCTTGAGTCATCACTTGAGTCTTGAATTTGAGATATCGCCTTGATTTTTTGGGTGAGTATCTTGATCTTGAATTGAATTCGAGGCTTAACTTGCCACTTAGAGTGAACTTTTAACACTCTTCAAAATGATAATTTGAAAATGTTCTTGAATGACTGCATGTTTTCTTGATCAGTAGCTAAATAGAAGCAAGTGTCAGGAGGTCAGGTTGCTACATGCAATTAAGAAGCTGATTCTAGCTATCATGGGGATAAAATAGTTGAAACTTTGTTCTTGAATTTCAAATCCATGTTTCGCTTGAAGAAACCTAAAAACCATCACAAACAAAAGAAATAAACAACATTTTTACCCCAGTTTTCACTGGAAATTTTTTGTGAGTTATTAGCAAATGTAAATTAAAAAAAAAATAAACAAAATAAATTCTGACTAGGAAGTGCTTATCCTAGGAGAAAAATAAATATTTACGGTCTCAGACTAGGAAGTGTTTATCCTAGGAAAAAGTAACCAAATCCCATTGTGTATGAGGGTCCTGCTAATTCCATTGTCCAGGAGGGCCCTGCTAATCTAAATCTCATTGTTTAGGAGGGTCCTGCTACACTAATTCCCATTGTTTAGGAGGCACCTACTACTCAAATTCCCATTGTCCAGGAGGGTCCCGCTTCACTAATTCCCATTGTTTAGGAGGGTCCTGCTACACTAATTCCCATTGTTTAGGAGGGTCCTGCTACACTAATTCCCATTGTTTAGGAGAGTCCTGCTACACTAATTTCCATTGTTTAGGAGGGTCCTGCTACTCTAATTCCCATTGTTTAGGAGGGTCTTGCTACACTAATTTCCATTGTTTAGGAGGGTCCAGCTACTCTAATTCCCATTGTTTAAGAGGGTCCTGCTACACTAATTTCCATTGTTTAGGAGGGTCCTGCTAATCCCATTATGAGGAGGGTCCTGTTAATCCCATTATGAGGAGGGGCCTGCTAATCCCATTATGAGGAGGGTCCTTCTTAATAGAATCACCACAACATTATTATTATTTTTTGCCCCAGTTTGCACCAGAAAAATATTATTTACGCTATTAGCATGAATGAGAAATACTTGTACCAAAATAAAAAATGCAAGACAAAATGCAATTAAGGAGTTTGTTCCCTAGAAATGAAAGATGATAGGGTGTTTGTTCCCTAAGGTTAAAATGCAACTAGAGTGCTTATTCCCTAGAAATGAGAGTGATTTTTTTAACAAATAAAAATATGCCCCAGTTTTTAAAATGAGGAACTTTGAAACTCTTTTTAATTTATCATTTTTTCGAATTTTTTTTAATAAAATGATCCAATTTCATTCCTTCAAGGATACAAAATTTTATTTTGTGAGACCGAGCCCATTGTAGGATTGCCTACGTATCTTGTATAGCAAGAATTAGGTCAAACGCAATTCATAAAAATCAAAAATTATTTTTCTTTTTCTTGATTTTTCCTACAAAAGACATCTTTTGAGAAAGAATTTTGTTTATGGTTGACAACGTTTTGACTTTAGTTGGTACCAAGTATTAATAAGATCAATCCATCTTGCATAAATGAAGGGACTAGAACAATTCATATCCTCATGTTTCAAGTGCCCTTGCAACAAATGAAAGTCCTACTTCACACAATAGAATAATTTAGATCGTAGGACATTTTTGTAAGTCACTAACACTCAGAAAGATGTTCATTGCATAGGATTGAGATACCATATGCTTGGCCCTCATGTAAGTATCCACTAATGTGAGAACACAAAAAAAGAGATTAAATAGGACTTGTCATTGTCTTGTAATGTAGGCTTAGGGAAAGGTAGGATATTCATTTGGGATAAAGTGACTATTTCCTCCTTAAAATTTGCACAATGCTCTCAATATTTTTTCATTTTGGCATTTGACCTTTGTTTTCTTGAAAGCTTCTCCACATTTATTTTTTCTTTTTTTTTTCTCATTTCCTCTCCTTTTTGTTGGAGATTTTTTTTCATTTTTCGTTCTAGCTTTTCTTTGTCATTTTTTTGGACCTTCACATATTTGGTCTTTTCACTTTGCTACCCAACTTAGATCGTTGGCACTGTGTAGATAATTGATAGTACACTCAAGAAGGTGGAACCAAAGAATAGTACATTTAAGCACTCAAAAGGATATATGTTAAGATGTGGTTATTCGAAGTAAAAAGTTTGAGGCTCGAAACGGGAATTCTATGGATAACATGTCATTCAGTAGGCTTCAAAGGCACAATCGGATCAAACAAAGCCTATAATTCTTTTCCAAGTTAAATGTTGCTCAAAATTTCACCTCTACCAACATTTAGGCCAAGTTCTAGATCAACAAAGTCATGCCATTGAATTTTAGATCTAAAACTCACCACACAATGCAAATGAAACAATGAGGTCGAATTTGTTTTAGCATTAACTTTAAGCAAGAGAATTTCTCAAAAATTACATAAATATATCAAGAGCTACCAAAAGAAATCTATAGGTCAGAACAAAGTTGGCCTGTCTTGCCAAATAGTTTAACAATTTTCTTTTTCTTATGCATACTCCTAAGTATGTTGGTACCAACAAAGTCAAGTATTCTTTTTTTTTAAAGAAAAAATCCTTTTAAAGAAACATTTTTTTTAATCTCCCTTTTTTTTTAAATTTTAAAAATAAGGAAGACAAACATTTTTATTCGAATTTTGAATAATAATTTTAAAAAAAAACACTTTTTTTGCCCCAGTTTTTGGGATGAGGACTTTTTAGTTTTTTTTTCTTGGTTGGACCAAACCTCAGAATAAGGCTGCCTACGTATCTTGTCAAAGCAAGAATCAGATCAAACGTAGTTCATGAAGATTATAAACACAACATTATTTTTAATAAGAAATACTTTTTAAAAATTTTTTGAATAAGGATCACCGAACCCAAAGAGGATTGCTTACGTATCTCATCGAGGTGAGAATAAGGTGTGCGTAGTTCGCTCAGATTGGACAATTAAAAAAAACTTAAGATATTAAAACTTGAATTGACAAATGCATTATTTTTATAATTATAATGAAAGAAATATTTTGAATTTTTTTAATTATTAACTATACAAAAGAAACCTAAATAAAATTTATTCTTTTATTAAGTTGTGCAAAATTTCTTATTTTATTTTTAAGATATGTGTAATAACATCTAAAAGAATAAATATTTTTGTGTTTTTTTTTAACAAAAATTGAAAGGTAACTTTTGTTTTCACTACACTAATCACACTAAAATGGGTCAACTTATAAAGACTTTCTAAATAACTGCAGCTTTATGTAGCATATAAAATCATCTAAGTGGTCAATAAGAAATGAATACTTGTCCTAGACGGACTCAATTCTTGTTTCAAGTAACTAAGTCAAATGCAAATTATGCAAATAAGTGGAGCCTACTAGTGGTAAACCATGACCTAAAGGAGATAGGTGTCTAGACTGCCTTACTCAAGTGGACAACTCGAGCCTGGGAGGGGCAATTTATCGGTAGCAGCGCTATTCCAACTTCATTACTAATCCAACCCCGCCTAAGATATGTGACTAAAAATCCTTCACTGTGTGTCAAGACACTCCAGCTTTATCTCAATAGAAAGTAGGATGCATAGCTGCATTTCTGTGACCGCGTGTGAAGTATTTTTTAGAAACTAATAGGGTGAACGAGAGAAGACAATTTATAATATAGTTCAACAATGTAAAATCAATAAATGAGCACCAATTAGCACATTAGGCCAGCATACACAATATATCCAATAAAATAAAATTATAAAATCAAATAAAAGTCAATATAACAAAGCTGGAATTCTGGTTAGTCCCCAGCGGAGTCGCCAGAGATGTTACACTCTTTTTTTCGCACGGCGGAAGGGTTTTTCCAATTTAACTGACAATATTGATTAAGGATTATTTTATTTTTCAGAGTCGCCACTTGGAATTGAGTTATGGTGTTCCAAGTCACATTTTTTCTTAATTCCTAATCAAAAGAAAATGACTCTTTATTTGGTCTGCAAATTAGAATTCGGATAAGGAATTTTGTTGACCGAGGGAAAGGTATTAGGCATCCCTCGAGTCCCGTGGTTCTAGCGTGGTCGCTTTTATTGACTTATACTTGACTAGAATTATTTTTGGATATATTATTTTCAGGCCATGACTTGTTCACATTTTTATTGTTGAACTTTTATTTGGTCTCAACATAGATGCGTAACCGCATTCTTAGTTTTGGTATTTAATAGTTTCGAAGCATAACTGCTTTATTCTCTCGAGTGCGTTACCTAATATTCTAGTCTCACATCTTGATTTGAATTAATAAAAATTAATTATTTAAACAATTTGGTCAAGGTGCGTCACCACAGTCTTGAATTTCTTTTAAGTGTTTCAAAGAAGATATGTAACCACATTTTTAATTGAAACCATTTTTAACGTATCTAAATTTGCCTACAAAAATTAGTTTGTCAATTTTTAAGCGTGAATCAAGAGTGCCGAACTACAATTATTTAATCAAAATTTATCAATCTCATGTTATTTAAAATAATAATGATAATAATATTTCATTTTAGACATACATACAGTAGTTAGTAAACCGGTTGAAATTATCTTATTATTATTATTATTTTTAGTAGCACCTAAAACATCCCGACAACACATATATTATAACATAATAATAACTTAACATTTTTGTAAACACGATCAAACAGAGAATTCATTCAAATTAGTAAGACACAAACATCAATTTTTTTGATAATTAATTAAGGGCAACGAGGGACAAATAAACTTTTAAGCATGTAAGAAATAAGCACACGTCATACCGATTTTACTCTAAATTTAATGATAGAAAGTTCACACATATGTAAATCTTATACCATTAATAATATTAATGAGTTAAACACATATAAAATCTGAACAACTTCGATATATTGAAATCAATTTTCTCACAATTATGACATAAAAATTATACAAAAAAAATATAAAATTGAATTGAGTGTTACCTCTTGTGAAAATTAATTCATGAAAAAAAGATCATAACCTTAAACCACGAAACAAACCTCGAACTCAACTATTTTTCCATCCGTGCATTTTTTCCTTTTCTTTCTTTTCATTTTTTGAAGTGTTGTTTTGGCGGGTTTTTTGTAGATTGTAAATAGGTGTTTTCTTTTTCTGTTGTTGTGTGTGAGTGTCTTATTTTTTTCTTTTTTTCTCCTTCTTTTCTGTACGTTTTCTGTGTTGTCTGTGTGTGTTTTGTAGGATAGTTTTATTTTCCTTCTTTTTTTGTTTTTTCTACCTCTGTGTGTGTGTGTTTTTTTTTTAATGTGTGAGTGTGTTAATATGTTAATATAGTGGTATGTAGTGGAGTGGGGGTGTGTGGGTGGTGATGTACGTGTGTGTGTTGTGCAGAAAGTGGAGGGAAGTGTTATGGAAACTGGGTAGTGTAATTGTGTTTAAGTGGGGGTGAGGGTAATGGGTAGGTTTTTTTTTTTAAATTTTTTGTTGTTACTAAATAAAAATATAATAATAATATTAACTAATTATTTTTAAATTAATAAAAATATAGAAAAATTAAATAGCTAGATCAAAAAATATAATTAAGAAAATATTAAAATCACTAATTCATTTATTAAAATTTGAATAAATTAAAAACAAAATATACCTTAAAGTGTGACTCTATTTTTTTTGTTTTAAAATCTTTTAAAATAAATTTAATAAAATAAGATAAAAATCAAAATATTTAATTTAGATTTATAAAATATTTAAGCTCTAAAAATGGTGGTAAACTTAAGTTCGGTCAAAAATTACGTGTCTACAAACATTAGACAATCCCTTATTTTATGACCACTTTACCACAACAGAAGCAACCATCCATGCCGGCTAAGCCCTTACCCTCGTGCTTCTCTCCACACCTAGCACAAGTAGACATAGACAATGAAGATCCACCACCGTTTCCTCATTGAGGCTTATAGTTAGGCACCCTATATTTGTTGAACTTAGATTGAGCATTGGAGGAACCTTGGTCGGAAAACTTTTTTTGGAACTTGGAATGACAATACCTATCGAACCTGGAATGTGAGAAGTTACCATCACCAGTTTTGGCCCTCTTTTCCTTCCTAAACCTTTCCTTAAGTTTCTCCTCCTTAATTTGTTGACCATGAACCATGAGATGAGAAATTTCCATATCATTGTTAAGCATAGCGATACGATATTCCTTAACAACCATCTCGGACACACCCGAATCAAACTTACTCATTCTTGCCCTAGGATCGGCAACCATAGTAGGAGTATATCTAGACAACTGTGTGAACTTCAAAGCATATTCTTTCACACTAATGCTTCCTTGACGAAGGTTGATAAACTCAAGTACCTTTTCCTCCCTCATTTCAAGAGGAAAGAACCTATCAAGGAAAGCACTCTTAAACTTTTCCCAATCAAGAGGACCCGCATCATCCACCCTCCCCTCTTTCCATTTGTTGAACCATATTTGAGCAACACCCTTGAGTTGATAAGTGGACAATTCCGCCTTTTCCAACGGTGTCACTCCCATGATTATCAACACCTTGTATACCTCATCAATAAACTCTTGAGGGTTTTCCTCCACCTTAGAACCATGAAACTCCGGAGGATTCATTCTAGTGAAGTCTCTCACTCTAGTGGTCGTCGTACCCACATTTGGGTTCACGGGGACCACAACCTCCCTATTGGCTTGAGCCGTCATGGCTTGAGCCAACACTTGAAAAGCAGCCCTAAATTCCGCATTAGTCACTTGCTCGGCCAAATGGTCAACCAAAACTTGAGGATCTTGAGGAGGAGCCTCTTGTTCCACATTCTCTCCCGCATTCCTTCTAGCATATGCCCTTCGAGTGGCCATCTTGTAGATCATTGGATAAGAATTAGGAGAGGGACATAATATAGTTAAACTCTATCGCACGACTTTAGAGTAATGAAAGAAGTGGAGTTTTCCTAAACATCATATAGCCTCTCCTTCATAAATGTGGCGCGTTTCACACTCATGAACAAGACTTTACTCGACGTGGCTTATGAGAGTTCCTAGGACCTTTCTATATCTTGTGCTTTGATTACCAAGTTTGTCACGACCCAAGGTAGACCCTACGTCTAACATGGCGTATAAGACCCCGAGAAGCACCATACAAGCCACTTAGTATACATCATACAAGATAATAGAAATCAAGAGATTTAAAACACAAATTTCAAAACATAGAATTTTATAAAACCAAGCAGAAGTCAAACAATGTCTCAAAGCCATCTATTACAAAAGACAAATCGGGATGTAACCCGTACATCAAGTTCAAAATTGAAATGTAACGACAACATGAAATAAAGACTTGGTCCTCTTAACATGAGGACTCACCAATTTTCAAGATCTACTAAATTATCCCTATCCACGGAAGTGCGAATCTGGAGCGATAAACCCTACATTTTGATAAAAAATGTAGGCAAGAGTATGAGTTAGTACGAAATGTACCAAGTATGATAGCAATGCATAAAACTAGTGAAATCATGCTTAAAAGGACATTTTCATGATGTGCAATGACAAAACTAAATTTGAATTGAAAGAGTTAGGAAACGTACGTCATAAAAACATGGTCAATGCAAGCTAACATCTTTAAAACATTTGTGAGATACTTCTAAAAGTAGCCTTAGTTCATTATTGTGGGAAATTACCTTTAACTGACATAGAGACCATGTGAGCTATAAACATGAAATCCGTTATCTACCCCTCACCGAAAAGGGGTGCCCTACTTGCCAAGATAAGACCATGAACTTCTAGCTTAGGTGGATCCACTAGCTAATGTCTAAGTAAGACAACATCCCAGCCGTGGGTCTCAATCTGACCTACGAAGCCTACCTACGAATCGTGCATCGGATGACGAACCGTCCTGGTGAACCGTTGGAAAGGACTAGAACTTGAAATTTTGTAAAACTTTGGAGTGCCATCTACGATGCGACCTATGGTCCGTGTGTCAGTCCACGGGCTGTGGGTGGCTCTGTTGGGACTGGCACTAGGTCCTATAACAGCTGAAATTTTCTACCCTTTTCGAATCTGAGGTGTTACAGTAAGAAGGTGTTTTTTATCTTAAAAAAAATATTATCTCAACTTCAATCATAATGGCACCCGATTGGAGTCTTCAATTTGAAATGATGTGTGATGCATGTGGAGTAGAGATTTGTGATGTTCTTAGGCAGAACAAGAATAATTTTTTTCATCCCATCTATTATCCTAGAAAGACATTAAATTGGGCCCAAAAGAACTATACCGTGATTGAGCTAGAGTTTCTTGCCATCGTGTATGGGTTTGAAAAATTTAGAGCTTAAATCTTGGGTACCAAAGTTGTAATGCATACTGATCTCGCAGCCCTACGGTATTAGATAGTAGAGAAGGAAGCCAAGCCTAGATTGATTTGCTTGGTACTTATTCTTCATGAGTTTGGTTTTGACGTAAATGATAGGAAATATTGTGAAATCAGGTGGCGGACCATCAATAAAGGTTTGAACCAAGTGTTGCTTTGGTGGAAGAACTAGACATCGATGATGCTTTTCCCAATGAACAATGATGAGGATCTTTCAAACCTCAATGCCATAGTATGTCAACTATGCAAATTTTATAGTGTGTAGATTGATGCCCAAAGGATTGAACAACTATCAAAAGAAGAAGTTCCAATTTGATGGTATGAAGTATGTCTGGGATGAACTCAATCTATTTAGGGAGTGTGCTGATCACATTATTAGGCGCTGCATTCCTGAAGTTGTGGTGAAAGATATCCTTGAGACTTTCCATGCATCACAAGTGGGTGAGCATCATGGAGGTATCTGAACTGCTTCAAAGATGTTGCAATGCAGATATTATTGGCCTACATTTTATCGGGATGCATATATTCTTTTTAAATTTGTGTGCAATGCCAAATGCAAGGGAGTATTTCAAGGAGATATGAGTTGCCTCTTTCAAGAATTCTTGAAGTTGAACTTTTAGATGTGTGAGGGATTGACTTTATGAGACCATTTGTTAGCTCTTTCGGTAACAAATACATCCTAGTGGTTGTTGATTATGTATCAAAATTGGTAGAAGTCGTGGCTTTACCTTACAACGAAGGAAGGAATATCACTAAGTTCCTAAAGAGGTGCACGTTCACAAGGTTTAGGACTTCAAAGAGATATTATAAGTGATTGTGGTTCCCATTTCTATAATCACCAATTTGAAGCACTTTTGTCCATGTATGGGATAAAGAACAAGTGTTCCACACCGTACCACCCATAAACAAGTGGACAAGTTGAGGTTTCTAAGAGAGAAATCTAGAACATATTTGAAAAAACAGTGAATAGAAATCACATCAATTGGTCTAGCATGATTAATGATGCACTTTGGGCATATCAGACAGCTTTCAAGTCTCCCATTGGCATGTCCTCCCTATAAATTAGTGTGTGGGAAAGCCTGCTACTTGCCATTGAATTGAAGCACAAAACCTTATGGACATTGAAGAGGGTGAACATAGATTGGGAGATGGCTTTGAGGAACCGTGTTGACCAACTACTTGAATTTGATGAATTTTGATTAAAGGCATATGAGAACTCCTCTCTCTACAAAGACAACGTAAAATGATGGCATGATGCCAAAATACTACACAACGATATTTGGGTAGGTGAGAATGTTCTCCTTTTCAATTCTAGGTTTGAGCTTTTTCTGATTTATTTAAAATCAAAGTGGACTGGTCTATACAAGGTAACTAGAGTGTATGGTAATAGGGCGATTGCAATTGAAGATGTTAAGGGTGTCAAATTCAAGGTCAATGGCCAAAGGTTGAAAGTATATTTCGGTTAAGGTTGTGATGTGTGAGTTATTGAAGGGGTGTTCTTGGACGATGCTTGAGAGCTTATCTACGTTGTACCACGACGTTAAATTAAGCACTTATAAGAGGCCACCCAAGTGTTAGTTGAATTCAATAATGTGTGTGTCACTTGTGTAGGAAGGAGATAAATATTAGGCGCGTGGAGACACAGTTCGGTGATTTTCCCAACCTAATGGGTGAACCACCTTTGGTTTCACCCTATGAATAGCTCGAATTGTTAAAGGTATTGTCAACTTTGGTGAAGTGAGGGTATAATTGGCGCTTCACCGAACATGTTCGGTGGACCTGACTTAATTCTCTTTCTTGGACAAAACTTCATGAGGAATCTACTGTCCGTTTTGGTGATCGAATACATATTTTGGTGATTTGTGTTTCCCTCTTGGATATCACAATCATGTTCACCGAACTAAGGACGAGATTTCATGATTGCCTCAGGCACATTCAGCAAGTTGAACCTTTTCAGCGAATCGCAGACTTTGTGGGCGAGCTCCATTGCGATTCACTAACTAGGTCGGCGAGCTCTGTTACATTTCATCTAAAATGGACACACTACCATATTAAGTAAATCAGGGAGTCATTCAACCTATTTCTCTTCTTTTTCAATTTTTGGATTGAGGACACTGCATTTTTCTTTTTGGTGAGGTGAATACCACTTCTAGTGCTTAGCCATTTCTCTTTATTTGCAATTAATATCACTTTTGTTTCTCTATTAATTACTCCCCCCCCCCCCAATGAGCTTTTGGAGTTATGAAATGATTGGGATCATTGATAATGTAAAACAACTCTCTAAATCCAATCCAAAAAGTAAGTGGTCATCATAAATAAAAATACCAAACTAAGAGTCGGGGTCGAATCCCACAGAGAATGAGATAGCTCAAACAATTGTATCAAGAAATTTAGAATGTAAATACATTCTTTTGTAGTAATGAGAACAAGTCGGTGGATGATTCCACCAAATTTACTAAAAGGGTTTGGTTATCTATAGTCACAATTACACTAAAAATTCAAAAATTCAAATAATTAACAAGTAATAGAGGGGTGCGGGGATTGGAAATCGATATCACATATGAGTAATTGCGTTGCTATATAGTGATGAACAATCAGGGATAGGCCGAGTCTTCTTCAATTAAAATAATCTTCTTTCGATCTCATAGCATCAATCTACAGAATCTCCTTTCGGTCTCATCTATGTGCAAAACTAAACAACCCAATACCTTACACTATTCTCTCTTTCGACGTAGAAATAGGGCATATAGATCCCATCCGTAATCTCTATTTTCCAGAAAATTTAAAATATCAAACCTAAATTGCAAATATCAATCTAATTACTCACTCCAATCAATATCTTTCGAGTATCAATCGGAGATCAGAAGTAGGAATTAAGTTTGCAACCTTAACCCATAAATTAACCTCATGCTAATTAGCCCAAATCCATTTATGAACAACAACAAAACAGATCATAACACAATACCCACTACATTAAACCAATACCCAACCCCATAATTGTATTCCCAAACTTTGGGATTTTAGCCACTCATCACAAAGTGTAAATAAATTATACCTCGTATGAAACCAGTCATAGGTAACATGAAATTAAGCAATTACAAGCAATACCCACTTAGATTTCAACTTCAATTTGTCAGTTCCAAGAGCAAAGTTCAAAAACCCCAAAGTAGAAAAGTGTTCTTAACTAAAATAAAAGTGTTTCTCTCTCTAAGGTACTCATTTCTTGAAAATTTTACTTCCCCATAACTTACTTTTTCTCTCGACTTTGGGCTATTTAGAATTTCCCCAAAATCTAGCCCAAAACTCAATGCTTGACCCATTGGGCAATGTTAGCCAGGCTCGCCGATCACATTAGGAGAATCACCAACTGCTCTTCAGCTCCCCCTTCTCTTGCTTTAGGATTCAGGTGTTTGAACTTCAATCAGCGAGCTCCTTCGAGTCTGCCTTTAACAATTGGTGTATTTTTGAGTACAACCTTTGTTCCTCTTCCTAGCCTTCAATTATTCTCCAAATAATGTCACCTTCGACGATGGTCACCGTGTTTGGTCTTTACATTCGGTGAGTCACCATTCCTCTTTTAGTCCACCGAGCTTTCTCTATTTATTCAATTTTTGTGCACTGTTAGCTTTGGCGAGGTCATACCCAATGAGCGATCCGCCTTTCGTGTTAGGCAATCACCATTGTGGAGGTTACACTTCTTTTAATATTTTCAGCCCTTCTTTCACACATTCATCCGCATCTTGTCCCTTAGCCATCATAGCTTAAAATCATCAAAATATGCTTAGACTAAGACAAAATAAGGCATTGAGAACACATATTGTTGAGCTAAATAGGCCTCAAGTGAGTGTAAATCTACCACTCATCAATACCCCCAACTTAAACTTTTGCTTGTCCTCAAGTAAATCAAGAACACAATTAGTTTAACAAGGGTGTCTACATCAGTTCTCAATGACAGCTAAAATGCAAGTTCCATTACAAGACTACTCTCAATAACATGCTACACTAAAAAATTATCAAGAAGCTTCAAATGATAACTAGCCGGTATTAACCCAAGTTCAAGCTCACTATAGCCTCTTTTCTAATGCAAGATCATGTTTCAATAAATGCATTCAATTTTCCTCACATTAAGAATGATTTCATGATCACACAAAGCACATTAATAAAGAAGTAAGGAATAAATACAACTCTCACTCTCCCAAAAGAGTAATACATGCAAGCTTCATCCTATATGTTTGCCCATATTTTGCCATCATCACACAACCTATTTCATGCAGGATCTAAAGGGTCTTTTAGGTTTGTAAAGGGGCTGAGGGTTAAGGTATGGTTAATTTGGTTTATTGACTTCACCTTTTCGAAGCATTGTTGCAATCATCTTCACCTCTTCTCAAGTTCTTTTCATTTTGTTTCATTTGAGAACTTAAACATCGATTTGTCAATTACATTATTTGGAACCCCTTTTTATTCCACCAACTCTCTTTTTCATTTCAATTTTTCAAACGTTGTTCATTAGAATACCTTTTTTTTTAAATTATAAAGAGGGGTTCCTTGTTTTTTGTAACACACTTCTATGTTAAGTCTCATTTCATCTTTCTTTGCCTATCACTTTGATTTTTTTCCTTCTTCCTTTTCATACCCCCAACTTAGGATTTTAGCCTAAGTTGGTTACTCAAACATATCAATGCTTCCAAAAGGATTTTGGGTAAGAAGTTAGGAGCGATTTGGCTCAAGAGGTTTCAATATGGTAGTCGACAAATGGGTTAGGCTCAAATGGTGCGAAAATGGATACACACCCTCACAAGGTAGTCACACAAGGATATGGAAATTTTGGTTCCCTCTTAAAATTTCTGTCCAAGATCATTCCTTATACTTACCAAGGGTAGAACTTTAGACTAACAAGGCAAATTCTAGGATTCCACAAGCATGTTTCAAAATAAAACCTCACCACATATGGTACATCAAACACAATCATTTAGCACACACCGAAAAGATAAAATCCTTACGTGCGATATTCATTGCAAGGCTCAAATAAAAACGCAGCTAGTCAACACAAGATTCCATAAGATAACTCAAAATGCAATCATAATGAATTCTTTCTTGCAACGCAAATAGTATGCATCATGTTCATCATGAGTACTATTCAAGACATTGATGTTGAACACAGGGGTAATTGAAAATTGGAGAAAAAGAAAGTGACCAAATGAGATAAACCAAAGAAAACACTATAATAATAATGAAACAAAATACGACATCGTCTAAAAACTGAAAAAACAAAATACAATAAAAAGGTGAATATTGGAACAAGTGCCGTCACCCTACCTAAATATTAACAACAGTGTCCTTAATGCAAAAATAAAAGTGTACGGGAGGAAAGGTAAAAAATCCCCTGACATACTATGCATGTGGAGTGCTCTTATTAGGAGTCTCGAAAGAAGTGGCATCATCTGGGGCATCAGCACCCAACAATATGATTAGAGGAGGTATCAGTGTAGGCTCATCTGAGAAATCAGTGCTCGGCACAACAATAGGAGGAATGGTTGATTCTGAAGAGACTCCACTGGTGCCACTATGGAGGTATCTTCAAGAGACCTCTCCAATGTCGAGTAGACCATCGTCTCCTCTATATCCTAAAACTATATCAGTTTCAGAACAATCCTTAGCTAATACTCCTCTCTCCTTAACTCATCCTTGTCAGTCTTGTAGACCAAATTATCATCGGCCTTATCATCCTCTCTCTCAAAATCAACATCATCAATATCTACATTAACAACTCTCGTAACATCATCCCTACTTGGCTGCACACTATGAGAAGGCTCACTACTAGGCATAGTAGGGGGCCAAACACAAGCGCATCATATAGGGGAACCTCGCCCCAAAGCATACATATATCCATTGACCGCAGCTAGACTACATCAACCCTTATGCTATCATTATCACCCCTCATATAAGATAGCACATTCACACTACCCTCAACCTTTTCTCGAGCTTCTACCCTAGCGGTAAGGTTATCCAACCTTACACCATGAGACTCAATCGAAACCTAACACTGAGTCAACCTAACTCTTACTGGTGCTACAACTCTCTCAATAGCCCTAACAAGCATCTTAGGCAAATCAACCTCAACCTTCGTAGCTTTTAAATCCGCACACCGGGCAAGATTGCCAATTTGATAAATAATGGCCTGGGTCAAGGGGTACGGGGGATAGGAGAATGGGTAAGTGCAACAATAGTAGTGGAAGTGTAAGTGGCCTTAGGTACAGAGAAAGGATAGGGTATACCTAACAATTCCACAGAAGGAGCGAATGAAGTGGCCTTAGAAGCAAGTGTGGATGGATAAAGCAGAGACGTAGTGTCTTGTGATGGTGGCTTTCTCGAAGCAATGTCATCCCATAGATAATTATCCTCAATACTCTGGATGTCATTGGAAGAGACTGGGGTGATCCGCACATCAGTCTTCCCTCGAAAGAGAACGCCAGCGTCTTCAAACAGTTGTGTGATCAAGACCAGAAAAGGAAGTGACATTTGTTCTCTCATGGCCCTCAGCAACATCTCTTCCATAATGATCAACCCCACATTAATTTTACCCTGTCAATGATTGTACCAACTAACAGTGTCTTGGGATGTCGAAGGATTGATTCATTTTGTGAAGGGATTATATTACTACTACTAAATCTAAACCAATATCGGACCCCAACATTCAAATCCTTCTTCTTTATTCTCGTACCGTCAGCCATCCAAGGTGAAGAAATGTCGGATATAAGTGGTACCAACGAACCTGTTAGAGTGTCAAGGTCATGGTGCATACATATTGTGAACATGACAACGTGATTTGATGGAGTACCTAGGGTCATGATGATTTCATGTGCATGGCATTGGAACTTCTTACCACGCACATCAACTTCATCCAAGGGCATCCAAACTGTGCCCTTCCTCTTTTTTTGGTGAGGCCTGTAGGAAGCGTAAAATTATTGAACCCACAATGGACATAGGGATTATGAGGCTTTGTGAACCGCTCAAATTTATGGAATTGGACTATGTCCCAGAAAAAGGGTAGTCACTTATGCACTATCTATGGAGAGTCGTTCCTCCTCAAGAATTGTACGCTCTCGAGTAGCCTTGAGCCTATTGAGGGCCCTTTGAGAAATTATTGGGAGAACTCTAGAAAATTGTGCCTTAGTAGAAGAGGGTTGCACCAATTTTGACCTAATGTCTGTCCTTTTTCTTGCAACCACCTTTTTAGGGTGCTCACTTCCATGCGTAGAGAAGAGTGGAGTGGTTGCTTCTGGGTGAGGAGCCTTCGATGGCTCATTGATAGTTATGCCCCTTTGCCTTTTCAAAAGATGAAGAGGATAAGGAGAGGAGTCCCGTGACTCCGTATCCAAATTAACAACCTGTTTACCCTTAGTTCTAGCCATAAACTACAAAGCACATTTACTTAAACATAGAATCCATGAAGGATAGTTGAAATCAAAATTCAATGAAAGCATATTAAAAAAATGTTCAGGTGAGCTCGCCGATATGGACAATACACAATTTCAAGGAACTCATGCACAATAGGCGGAGTCAACTCCAACTCCGTGATTTACCAAATTGGTTTCAGCGTGCTAAGACAAGACCGCCAGAATTGAAAGTGTGAAATTAAAAGACATAGGCATAAAGGGCGATGTCCACTCCAACTGGGCGATACGTGAAATGGGTTTTAGTGGACTAAGAAAAGCCCACCAAATGGAATAGTTCCTAGGTTACATATTCAAGCAAGTAAGGCAATCTAGGTCTTATTCGGCGATTCTCTTTACTGTCTTGGCAAACTAAGACAAGCTTGCCAAATAGGCCGTGTTCAACCCAATGCCTATTTTTTCAGCGTTAATCACAATACGCAACAATAGCCAGTTCCCAATCAACTATACACTCTACCCACATCTTTTTCTACCCATGGGTAGTCGAGATATCCCCTAAATACCACAAAGTATTGGTCAAATTGATGATTTTCCCTTAAGGAAGTCATCACTCAATTTATCAGTGGTCAAAATCATGCAATCGGGTCAATATTGGGCTAATAAAATTCACCAATACATAATTCAACCAACACCTACCAAATATCAAGACTCAATTTCTACAATTAACCAACATAATCAATTTTCGCAATTTTAAGCAAGGTTTGAATATCTTACTCATGGGCACATTTCAATATAAACAATGTAGCACTACCCAATAAAATCAACTAATTTTATACATCAAATGGCTTATAGCCCATATAGAAAAAGCACAATTTTAAGGTCAAATATTAAAATCGAAATCAAACACCAACCTTAAAGAGAAGCATAAAGAAGAAAATGAGGGAGATTAGAGTTTGGGTCGACAAAATACGCCAGATACCGCACTACCAGTACTCGGAAAACACACCAAAGAGGCACTCACACACTACAATATGAATTTGGATGTTTAGGGAATAAAATAATCTCAAAGATAGCAAAGGCTTTTCTTTTTGAAAATAAAAAGACCCTTTGCCTTTTTATACCAGGTACGTTATGTGGTCATGACGAACGTCTCTGAGTGCATTTGGTGAATCACCATATGGAGTTGAAGCTTGCTGAAGAGGCCTAAATGTATACCAATCTTGAAGGTTGATTCAACGGACTCGATGGAGTCCACATATTATACTTGGTGGATCGCAATTTCGAGCTCTGATCACCTAAATTGACAATACACCTTTTCACATTTTCTAGTCAGAAGGCGGACAAGAATGATTCTGCATAATACCTTTGGTGGATCGCCATTCTGGTTTTTGCATCACCTACTTTGTCCTTTACAACACTTTGACTTCCTTTTAACCTACACTCACAACACAAGTTATTGAAAGAAATAAAATAAAAGTAAAAACTTGGGTTGCCTCCCAAGATGCGTCTTATTTAACGTTGTGACACAACATAGGCAATGTTCCCTTTTTACTTGGATTGTGATTGGTAGAGATCTGGCACATTTGAGTCTCTAGCTATTTGACAGACACCGAATGAGAGGTCACCATTTGAGATTAGATGGAGAAGTCTTTTTTCAATTCCTTCAACACCTTGTCGTATCCTTAAATCTTATTGAAGATCATTGTAATAATTTCCTCGGATTGGTTTTCCTTTCAGAAAAGCTGGGTCCTATGGTCGTGGTCGATCATGGGGAGGAATATATCTATCCTTCTCAGCCACCCTATCTCTCCAATTTTGACCTCACCAATCTTTCCAACACTACCTGTTTCCTTGTTCAAACCTTGGTTCCCACCTTGTCTTTGGTAGTTTGGGTAAAAACCCACCATTTGGTTTCCCAAATATTGAAATTTTTCATTTTATAATGCGTCAAATTTAGCATCCTCTGTGCACTTCCCACTATTTGTTCCAACAACACTCACTGATTTCAATAAACCTCCCATGACATGCTTGGATCTCAAATCGATTTGAGTCATCATTTTGGCCATTTTTTCATCTCACTCATGCTCTTTCTCAATTTGTTCCTTACTCATGCTTTGTTGCAAAGAAGTAACTTGGTGCTCTCTAGTATTCCATGCTCAGTTCACTTTGGTCATGTCATTAAGCAACAATGATGCTACCTCATATGGTTGTTTCGTCATCCCACCTTGTCCAAGTTGATCATCCACACCTTTGTTGATTGAATCAAGGATACAATAAAAATATTGTAGTATCAAAAGGTCTGGAACACCATGTGTTGGACATTGCAAGAGTAATTTTTGGAACTGCAACCATGTCTCATGTAGAGGTTCACCTCCAATCCTTTTGAGATATTGGATTTTGTTCCTAAGTTTAACCATTTTCGAGGGGGAAAAGAATCTCTCCAAGGAGGATTCAGTCAACTCCTCCCAAGAAGTGATAGAATTATTTGGAATTCCACCAACCACCTAGTAGCTTCACCCATCAAAGAGAACGGGAATAACCTCAACCTTATAGACTCTTGTGATATATTTTTGAACACAAACGACCCACACATATCAACAATATTCCTAAGGTGTTCGTGGGTATCTTCATGATCTAAACCCCCAAATATTTCTCTTAGTTGGAGCAATTGTAGCATTGTTCCGGTTACTGAAAAAACTGGCCTCCCAGTTGTGGCAGGTAATCAGATAGCTTCTGTGGTTTAAATGACATTCATGCGCATATCATTCAAATCAGCCATATTGTCATTTTGACCGTAGTGACAATCGTTGTCACTAACTTGGTCGCTCATGTTTGTAAGCCTGCAAATCATCAAACAACAACACCAAGTAACAATTTCACTACAACTAAACATATTTGTAAACTAATTTCTCAAATGGAATTCTCAGCAATCATTTCTCGGTAGTGGCGCTATTTTTTATAACACTGAAACTACTCTCTTAAATCAATTCAAAGAGTAAGTAGTCTTCGTTAATAAAAATACCCAACTAATACTCGGGGTTGAATCCCACAGAAAATGATATAGCGCGGATAATTTTATCAAGAAATTTT
Organism: Solanum etuberosum; assembly: GCA_029582245.1. Classification (NCBI taxonomy): domain Eukaryota; kingdom Viridiplantae; phylum Streptophyta; class Magnoliopsida; order Solanales; family Solanaceae; genus Solanum; species Solanum etuberosum. Next base: position 28,958 of record JAJONR010000999.1, on the reverse strand, counting down.
TAATGTAAATTCATTTATTTGTAGTAATGAGAACAAGTGGATGGATGATTCCACCAAATTTACTAAAAGAGTTTGGCTATCAATAGTTTCAATTAAACTAAAAATTCAAAAATTCAAATAATTAAAAAGTAATCTAGGGGTGGGGATTAGAAATCAATACCATGTAAGGGTAATTGTATTGCATTATAGTAATGAACATTCATGGATGGGTTGGGTCATCTTCAATGACACTAATCTTCTTTCGATCACATAGTATCAGTTCATAGAATCTCTTTTTGGTCTCCTCTATGTGCAAAATTAAAGAAGCAAATGCCATACAATATTCTCTCTTTCGATACAAAAATAGGGTAAATAGATTCAACCCATAATCTCTATATTTAGAAAGATCCTAGACATCCAACCTAAGTTGCAAGTATTGAACCAATTATCCACTCCAATCAATCTCTTTTGAGCATCAATCGGAGATCAGAAGTAGGAATTATGTTTGAACAACAACAAAAAAGTGCATAACATAATACCCACTACATTAAATCAACATCCAACCCCATAATTGCACACCTAAAGGTTGTGGTTTTAGCTACCCATCACAAAGTGTAAAAATATTATACCTTGTATGAAAGAAGTCATTGGTAACATGAAATTAAGAAATTACAAGCAATACCCACTTAGATTTCAACTTCAATTTGTAAATTTTAAGAGCAAAGTTTAAAAACCCAAAAACAACAAAAGTGTCCTTCACAGAATAAAATTATTTCTCTCTAACAACTTTCTCAATTCTGGAATATTTACTTCTCCAAAAATATACTTTTTCTCTCTCCTTCGGGCTATTTATAATTTTCAAAAAATCTAGCCCAACACTCAATGTGTAAGTCATTAAGTGACATTAGTCAGGCTTGCAGATCACATTATGTGAACCACCAACCTCTCTTCAGCTCGCCTTTCTCTTGCTTTAGGCTTCAGGTGTTTAAACCTTAGTAGACGTGCTCATTTGAATCTTTGTTTCACATTCGGGGTATTAGTGAGTACCACCTTTGTTCACCTTTCAAACCTTCAATTTTTCTCCAAGTATTTTCATCTTCGACGATGGTCGCCTTATTCGGATCCTTCAACCTTGTTGAAGATCCTTGTGAGCATTTCTTCAGTTTGGATTCCTTCCAAAATAATTGGTTCTTTTGGTCGTGGACGATCATGGGAAGGGACATACCTATCCTTGTTATCCTCCCTATCTCTCAAATCTTTCCAACCACTATCTCACTCCTTGTTCCAACCATGGTTCCCACCTTGTTGTTGGTAATTTTGGTGAGAACCCCACATTTGGTTTCCCAAGTATTGAACTTTTTCATTGTATAATGACTCAGACTTGACATCATATGGGCACTGCCCAATGCTTGTTCCAATTGCATTTACCAATTTACGTCCTCCTCATATGACATGTTTAGAGGACAAATTGAGTTGGGTCATAATTTTGGCTGTGTTTTCATTCATTCATTTTCCTTTACGATATGTTCTTTGCTCATGCTCAAATGTAGAGTAGACACTTGGTCTTCTCTAGTATGTCATGCTCGGTAAACCTTTGTCATGTGATCAAGATACAACATTGCTACTTCATATGATTGTCGTATTAATCCCCCTTCGACCAACTGATCAGCCACATCTTTATTGACTGAATAAAGGTTGCAGTAGTAAATTGTCCATCACATCATGTGTTGTACATTGCAAGAGTAATTTCTTGAACCGTAACCATGTCTCATGTACAGGTTCACCTCCAATTCTTTTGAAAATTTGGATTTGGATTCAAAGTTTAACCATCATTGGGGGGGGGGATAATCTCTTCAAGAAAGCTTCATTCAACTCCTCCCAAGAAGTGATAGAGGCATTTAGCAATTCCGACAACCATCTTGTAGCTTCACCCGTCAAAGGGAACGGGAACAACCTCAACCTTATAGACTTTCATGCGATATTTTTGAACACAAAAATACCAACAACCTCCACAAAATTTCTAAGGTGTTTATAGGGATCCTCATGAGCTAAACCCCCAAATATTCCTCGTAATTGGAGTAATTGTAGTATTGTTCCCTTTACATGAAAAACTACCCTACAGGTTGTGGGAGGTATCCACATGGCTCAGGTGATTTGAATGATGTTAACATGCATATTATTCAAATCACTCATGTTGTCATTTTTCCCGTAGTGACTATTGTTGTCATTCATGTTCTAAACCTACAAATCATCATATCACAACACCAAATAACAATTACTACAACTACATAAATTTATAAACTAATTTCTCATTTGGAATTTTTATCCATCATTCCCCTACAACGACGCCATTTTTTATTACGCTCAAACTACTCTTAAAAAATAATTAAAAAGTAAGTGGTCGGTGTCAATAAAACTACCCAACTAAGAGTCGGAGTCGAATCCCACAGAGAATGATACAAGGCAAGGAATTCTATCAGGAAATTTGGAATATAAATTCATTCATTTGATGCAATAAAACAAGTGGGTAGATCATTCCACAAAATTTAATAAAGAGATTTTGTTATTAAAAGTCACAATTAAGCTAAGATTTATGAAATTCAAATAGGTAACAAGTAATCTAGGGGTACAGGGATTGGAAATCGATGTCACATAAGGGTAATTGTGTTGCTCTATAATGATAAAAATTCATAGATAGTGATGAGTATGAGATTTCGACTCATTTGGGGCTTTGTTTTCATAGTATAAGTGTCCTCAATACCTAATTTATGCTCTAAATTGATGTTAAAGTGTTGATTTGCAGTAATGAAGGCTAAGGAGCAAGGCAAGGACAATACCAGGTAAAAAGGAGCAAAAAAGCTGAAGAAGTTGAAGGAAGGCAATCCGTGTAATCTTCAAGACCACTCGGCGAACCGCCGAGTAGCTCTTAGCTCACCTAAAGTTCTAGCATGCCAGCCCTCGGGAAGAACCTACTTGGTGAAGGAAAGGAACAGTCGGCGGACCGCCGAACGGCTCGGCGACATCGACCTCAATCGCCTAAAGTCACAGAACCCTGAGGATTAAGAGCCAAGGCAAATCGACGATGGACTGGAGCAAAGGGCGTGTCACCATCCTGGTTGGTGATGCACGACTCACTTCGCCTAATGGCCCTGAAGGCCAAAATTTGGGAAACTATAAATTGAAATTTAAAAGAAGAGTTGAGGAGTTCTGATTTCAAAATATTTTTAGAGTTTTAGTTTTCTCTGATTTTTTAAGTTTCCATTGTAGACTTTGAAGCTTTTGAGACTTGGTTTTGAGGAATTTCAATTGGATTTTTGAATTAAGTTGATTTGAAGCATTGTAGAGACTTCGAAACCATTACCCAGTTCATGGCTAACATAATTAGTAATCGTTTCTTCCTTTTTATGATGTGTGGCTAACACCTCAATTCTTTGGGTGTGATCATATGAATATTGGCTTAATTAGCTTATGGGTATTGTTACTACTGATTAAATGCTTAATTGAAGTGGGTTTAATCTATAGCTGTGTATTAATCTAGGAATTATAGTTGCAAATGCAATTTTAACTTACTGTTCTAGGCTTGCTTGAGGAAGAGGTTTTAGAACCAAGGTTTTCGATTAATGATTGTAGCTATTGGGTTGATATGGGTTCAACTTGAGAGAGTGAATCCTAAACTCGATTCTACCTATCTAGCTTGAGAGAGTAGATAAGTTAAGGTTTTGGACTGTTTATATTGTTAAGCTTGTTGAGGTTCGAGAGAACTCATTTGAATCGTGATAGTTGTTCGAGAGAAAGCTATTGCATCTATAGTCTAGCCTACCTGCTGAGATTTCGCAATTATTAGTAAATTCCAATTACCCATATAGAGAAATTAGCCTATAATCGATCAAATCCCCGAGAATTCGTCTCTACTTGTTGATTCCCCTGTTTTGATAATTGTTTTAGTTGCTAATTGACAAACCAATCCCCTCATCTGACATTCGTTTTCATCCTTTCGATTCATCTAATTGTTTCGATAATTTTTATTCCTACAACCGAATAAATCGCATTTATAACTTCATAACTGAATTCAGACTTGTACCTCTCCCTGTGGGTTCGACCCCAACTCATTTGTTGGGTTTTATAGTAAGATTACAATCGCCTACAACTAGTATTGGATGAGGTGTAGTCGAGCTTTTATCAAAAATGGCGCAGCTGCCGGCGAGTGGTGTTTAGAATTTTTTTATTGAAATTTGAATTGTGATCTTTTTATGTTGTAGTTGAATAGATTTAGTTTGTTTTGTGTTTGTGTTTGCTTTGTTTGACAAAGGACGAGATGAGTGTGAACGGGATTAACAGTAGCCAAATTGGCAAACAAGATGATGTCGGAAATCTGAACGATGTCAATGACCCAATTCAATTGGGTGGCGTTGATGCTATACGTCTACTTCCTGTTGAGGGGAATGTTGTTTTCCATATCACTAGCACAATGCTACAGCTCTTGCAAATGAAAGGATTATATGGAGGGCTAGCTCATGAGGATCCCCATGAGCATATTTAGAATTTCGTAGACGTATATGGTCCGTTCTTATTCAAGAACATCTCGCAATAATCAGTATGTCTCCGATTGTTCCCATTTTCTTTGATGGGGGAAGCTACCAAGTGGTTAGCTGATCTACCGAGGAATTTCATTACTACTCGGGATGAACTTATCGTGGCTTTCTTTGTAAGGTTCTTTATCCTTTAAGGATGATGACATTAAGAGATAGTATTCAAGGCTTCAAATGCTTTGAGGGTGAACCAATCCACAAGACGTGGCTGAGATTTCAGAAGATGGTACTTCAATGTCCGACTCACAGACTTCCAAACGATGTGTTGTTACAACACTTCTATAGGAGTCTTGACTCGATGAACAAAGGTATTGTTGATCAACTTGTTTCAGGGGGTATAATGCAATAACCTTTTGAAATAACATCAAATATCCTCGATGGCATGAAGAAAATTAACAGAGAATGGTACACTCGGGAGGACCAAGTCTCTCCTCTAACCTTTAGAATGACTAAAGAGCAGATCGAGAAGGACCAAGAGAGAGACCAAAATATGGCCAAAATGATGACCCAACTAGATATCTTAGAAAAAAATGTGATGGGGAGTGGGTCAAAAAGTGTAAATGCTGTTGGTGTTAGCACTGTAAACCCCGAGGAGGCACACTTTGAGGCTCTATATAATGAGGATGTTAATTTTCTTGCCAATCAAAGAGGTGGGTTCCGTCCGAGCTATCCAAGACCGGGTGGGAACCAAGGGTGGAATAGAGAAAAGGATGATGGATGGAGAGACCGTGACAGAGAATGGCGTGATCGTGGTGCTAATTGGAAGGAACAGGATGGTGACAAGGAAAGATACGTTCCACCCCATGAACTTCAAAAGCCAAAAGAACAAAGGGCTGACCTGGGCTGACCTGGAGAACTTTCGCACGGAAGACATGCTTGCACGCATTCTCAATAAGGTGGAAGGGTCGGACAAAGTTTTGAAAGAAATGAAAGAGGACGTCTCCACACTCAATAAGATGGTCACCTCTCACTCAGTGTCAATCAAATAATTGGAAATGCAAATGGGTCAAATTTCATCTAATTTGAACCCAAGGACAAAAGGGGGTCTACCAAGTAATACCTTGGCTAACCCAAAAATGAACCTTGAAAGCGTATCCACGTCGGGCCACGATATTAAATAAGACACTTCTTGGGAGGTAACGCAAGTGTTTAATGCTTTTATTACTGTTAGATGAATAACGGGTGTTGAATGTACAAGTTGAAAAGTGAAATTTTGGGAAAATGCTAGTTAGGCGAGCCAAAATCACAGTTGGGGACTCACCGAACAGGTCGGCGAGCGCGACTTGGATCGCCGTTTGAACCACTTAGCTTGCTATAGGTTCTGTAAATCTCGGCGGGCCAAAGTACCAGTCGGCGCATCGCCGAGTGGGTCGGTGACCACGACTTACGTCACCGACTGGCGCACGAACTGAAGAGTTTTAAAAGGCCAAACCGTTTTAAATTTAAAATCTCTTCATTTTATTTTTTTTCAACTTCCGTACCCTCACAACCGCTTATATATTTTTGTTCCCGCACTTTGACTCTTAGTTTTGTTTGGGATTTTTTGCTCGGGGTGGATTTAAGGATTACATTGCTACCTAGCTTTTTAAATTCTCAGCAATCTAAGGTTGGTTTTCCGAGCACCGCTCTATAATTGGTTGAAAGCAAATGATATTATCATTTTGTGGTTGTTATATGTGTTTGGTTGTTGTTGTGCTTATCGTGTGTTAGTTTGGTTGACTGTTTTTAATTGAAATCGTAATTATTTGGCTTTAGATAATGAATTCCCGAATAGTAGCTTGTTCAAATTGTTGGGTTGCATTGATATTATTGTGGGTCTAGCGGGGTGAAGTCTGAGTAACCCCAAATTGTGCTAATTGTCGACCTTTGCCCAATGATAGAGCGGTTGACGTCATTCTTAAGGGCAAAAGACATCAATTGATAATTTTGGCCAAATTAGGGGAAGTCTGAGTACCCCGTGGGCTTGGGTCTAATGGTTCTTGATTGAATTGCATCTATGTGACTTTAATTTTGTTTTTGTGGGCTGCGGGCTTGATGTTGAAGTGCGGGGTACATATCTGGCACGTTGGGCTATTCGGTGGGCTGGGTCTAGCTCACCGAGTGGTTCGGCCGTTCGCCTAATGTCCCCTGGATCGCTCTTTAATTCTTTAAATTTTGAGTTTGAATTCTGTGACTTTTAGTGATATGCCTGTGTTTGCCGAGTTCACTCGGTGACTCATCGAAAGTACTTCTTTATCACCCTTCTGTGCCCCAATTCCTTAAAATTATTCTGTAACTTTTGGCGAACTACTTCTAGTTCGCCGAATGGAGTTGGCGATCCACCGAATGACCCTGGACATCACCGACCTGTGCTTAATTTGGACTATTTTTGTTCTGGAACTTTCGGCGAGCCCAGCTTGGCTTGCCAAAGGTGTTCGGCGAGTCATTTTGCAACTGCTATCCTGTAATTTTTCTTATATTCATCTAACGTTTTCCACATTGTTTTGCAGGTATGGCTAGACCCAATATTGCTGGTAGTAATCAACCGCCCTAAAAGAGGGCTCGTGGAATTGTGATAAATGAGGAGGCTGCTGCCTCACGGGCCCCGACGACTAAACTTCCTCCAAGAGGGGGAAAGGGAAAGGGCAAGGACCCTGTGCAGCCAACACCTATGGAGCTGAGCTCCGACAGTGAGGGGATCTATGCCACACACCTCACCACATCTGAAAGTGAGGGTGCTTCTGAGGATAGTTCTCCGGCCTCCATCTCCGAGCTGGAAGATGATCAGATGTTACAGGCTAGGAGATTGGAGCTACGCTGCAAGTCTACACATGATCTATCTAAGATCCCGGTGCCTCCGATGCTTACTCCTCCAGCTCCAGCCCCAGCATAGACAGTGGTACAGGCCCCACCTATTCAGGGTTCTCCTCCCCGGTCACTCAATAGACTAAAGGTCGAGGGTTTGAGGACCATTTTGGAGGAGAAGAGATTGTCTACCGATGGTGTGGTGGAAAGATATCCAGAGGTATGGAACACTTTTCGGTTCCATAAGTTTTAGGTGGTCACTAAACCCCAATGCCCTTATATTCCTACTTGGGTGCGGGAGTTCTATGCGGCGTACGGAGAGCTGGTAGCTAAAGGGAAGAAGAAGGCCAGCATGTTCAAGCCGGTCGACTTCGCGGTTGTTAGAAGGAAGAAAGTGAAGTGCCGATGTTTGGATATAAATGTGGTACTGGGTTGTTCAATGGACATTGTGCACGATTATGTTGACTTAATCAAGAAAAAGACTTTAGAGGATCTTAAGGGTTGGATGGCACCCCTCCTCTCCAATGTCACTCCGAGATGGATTGAGGCAGGTGCACCTATCAAGAAAAAGGACAGGAACATTGCTGCCAGATACTGGTTTGGGTTTATTAGCAGCACCATCATGCCTTCCCAGAATGAGTCCATCCTCCGACACCCGAAGGTGGCCTGTCTAGGGTCGATTATAGATCGTCAGCAGTTAAACTTGGGGATGCTGATTGAGCAAGAGATGGCCATGAGGGCCAAGCAGAGTCAGACCTCACTGCCTTTCCCTGTCTTGATTACCGAGCTGTGTCGGTGGGCTCGAGATATGAGAAGACGAATGTGGAGGTGACACCTACCTCTTCTACTGACATCTGAAGCATTGAGGCTGAGTACTTGAGAGATGAGGCCGACAGGAGGAGGGCTACCCCAGTAGATACATCTACGGAGGTCGACGTTGATATGTTGTCGACTGAGGCAATCATGCCCCTTCAGGCCAGTGGCCCCACAGGTACATCTGGCCCTTCTGTTTCTGATATGCCTAGTTCTTATACTACACCCCCTCCCACTACTTCTGCTGTTGTTGCTACTGCTACTACCTCCTGACCCCCTATCACCCAAGCTATGCTTTATAAGATAGGCTATATGGCTCAGTCTGCCGATGCACGTGCCTCCCGGGTTGAGGCTGTTGTGCCTGGGCTGATAGAGCGGGCGATTGTTGCTGCCTTGGCCCCGATCCGGGCTGAGATGAGGGAGCACAAGTTTGCATTGGATGCCCTTACAGTGAGGGTTGAGGATTGTGAGAAGAGCTAGGGTGCTACATACATTGTGACGGCCTTGAAGGCCAATGTTGTTGGGCTGCGCAGAGATGTGGACGAGCTGAAGTCCACTAATTTATCGATGTTCTTTGGTACGGTGGATATTCTTGAGATGCCGATCACTGATATTCCAGCTACTTCTGAGGTTCCTCTGGCTATTACTAGAGATGATATTATGGCTGATGATGCATATGCCGAGTCTGAGGTAGAGACTGACGAGGAGCAGCTAGGTGGTCGTGACGATGCAATGTATGATGATTTGGAAGATCTGGAGGATGCCATGGTGGAGACGGCTACGCATGCATCACTCATAGAAACTTCTATGGTGGGGTCAAGGATATTGACGTACCGGGCACTGATGCCCCGACAGAGGGAGTGACTAATATGAAGACTTCACCCAGGCGTAGGATGACTCTTTTACGTTCCTTTCTGTTACTTTTTGGACTGTGTTTTTTCTTTGCATTTGAGGACAACTGCTTTTTTTGTTGGCGGGGTAAGGTATCTCCTTACCTACCTCTATTGGGCTGTTTTTGTGAATATTGGTTTTTTGTTTGTTTTGGTTTTGTGTATGATTGGATCTTATTCTGTGTTTATATATATATCTTGGTTGTTGATCCATTTTGGTCCATTATTTTTATTGTGGAAATGGTTTTGAACCGATTTTAAAAAAATTTCCACTTCTTTTGTGTTTGATTGTGGCTGTTCTCTTGCATTTTTTAGTGTCGGTTGCGATCAATATCGATGACTTGAATAGTGCTGTCAATTGAACTATATGAATATGCGGCTACGATGAGGCAAACTGAGTTATATAGGCCATATATGAACTCTTAGCATCTTGTTGTGACTAGCCGGTTATCGATTAAGTCTCTTGTGATGAACATTGCACGCTAGCTAGAAAGTGTAAAGTGATGTTTGATAATTGTGTCAAAAAGCCTTGTGTGGTAAGGTTGTCTTGAATATTGTGCTTGATGACACCTAGAATTTGCCCCGTTAGTCCGATTGATTGATTGAAGCAAGCGATTGAAATGATCTTAGGCAAATGTTTTGAAAAGTGAACCAAATTGATAGTATACCTCTTTGTGGCCACCTTGTGAGAAGTGTGAACCTTGCTTGGCACCTTTTCAGCCTATCCTTTTCTTTGGAAGAAACTTGAACAACTTTGACCTTTTTATCTCATCACCCATAACTTTCATGAAGTATTGGTTCGTTTGAATAGCCAACTTACGCCAAAAGCCTAAGTTTGGGGTGTGGTGAAAAAGGAGGAAAGTCAAGAAGTGTGAAAAATTCCCTTTTGATGGATTGTTTTGAAAAAGATGGAACCCCTCCATATAAAAAAAGAGAAAGAAAAGAAAAAGGTGAAAATGGAAAAAGACTGAAAAGAGAAAAGTTTGTGAAATAAAGTGTGTGAAAGAAGCAAAAGATATGGGTATCCAATGAGTCGTGATTAGTTGAATAAAAGGGTGGATTGTGAACATATTTGAATGTGAAAGAGAAGGAGCAAAAGTGATTTTCAGGCCATACTTCATGAAGGTAAAAGCCACTGAACTAAAATGCCATACCTTTACACTCTGCCCCATTACATGCCTTAAAAATACCTTCGTGATCTTGAGTAAGTTGAAAAGAATGTTGATTGGAAAATAAGGGCAAGCCTATGGGTAGAGTCATGCATGTGTTCATCTTTGTGAGTGTGAGAGTTGTATTTGATTCCAAAATCTTAATTTGTTGAGGAATTTTGTTTGAACATGGAATCATCCATGTTGTGATGGCATTTGAATGCTTTTGTTGAGCTTGAACCTGCATTTGAAGCAAGCATTGGGAGCTTGAGTCTATTTGATAATGGTGAGTCACAATTTGAAACTTAGAGTGCACAATTGAACATTGTATCTGTAGTTTGAACCTCTTGTGTGCATTTGTGTTGAATCTTGAGTAGCACTGTCTGTAGACATCCTTGTCTAAATAATTGATCTTGAGTTTTACTTGAGGACAAGCAAAATTTTAAGTTGGGGTGTTGATGAGTATGACATTTCGACTCATTTGGGGTTTTGTTTTCATAGTATAAGTGTTCTCAATGCCTAATTTATGCTCTAAGCTGATGTTAAAGTGTTGATTTGCAGCAATGAAGGCTAAGGAGAAAAGCAAGGACAATACCAGGCAAAAAGGAGTGAAAAAGCTGAAGAAGTTGAAGGAAGGCAATCCTGGTGATCGCCAAGAACACTCGGCAAACCGCCAAATGGCTCTTTAGCTTGCCTAAAGTTTCGGCATGCCAGTCCTGGGGAAGAACCTACTTGGAGAAGGAAATGGACAGTCGGCGGACCGTCGAACGGCTCGGCAACATCGACCTTAATCGCCTAAAGTCACAGAACCTTGAGGATTAAGAGCCAAGGCAAACCGGTGATGGATTTTAGCAAAGGGAGCGTCGCCGATGATGAGTCGGAGATTTTAACTCATTTAGGGATTTATTTTGATAATATAAATGTCCTCAAATGCCTAATTTATTCTCTAAACTGATGCTAAAGTGTTGACTTGCAGCTATGAAGGCTAAGAAGCAAGGAAAGGATATGACCGGACAAAAAAGAACTAAAAGCTAAGGAAGTGAAGAAAAAGCGATCCTGGTGATCGCCAAGATCACTCGGCGCACCGCCGAGTGGCTTTTTAGTTCGCCCAAAGTTCCAGCACTCTATCCCTGGGGAAGAACCAAGTTTGCGACAGAAATGGGCAGTCGGCGAATCGCCGATCGACTCCGCGATGTCAACTTTGATCGCCCAAAGTTACAAGACCTGAGATGCTGAGGACCAATGCAAAATGGCGATGGAAAAGAGCAAATGGTGGATCGCCGAACAACTCGGTGAGGCGCAACTTATACCGCCGCCAAAACGTATGCAACCATAAATTGGATTTTAAAAGGAATTTTGGGCAGTTCCGCGAGTTCATAAAGTTCTAAAAGTTCCCAAAGTTCCAGAATAGTTTTTGATCCCCAAGTTCTAGTTTAGAGTTTCTTCTAGTTTTCAGTCCTTATTGAAAACTTTGAGGATTTATAAGTGGGTCTTTGAATTTAATCAATTTGGAGCATTGTAAAGGCTTGGAGACTCTTACCTAGCTGATGGCTAATCTAGTTGGTAACTGTTTTTACCTTTTTATGATGCTTAGATAAAACACCAATTTCTTGTGGTGTGATCTTGTGATTAAAGGTTGAATTAGCATATGGGTATTGTTATTTATTGATTTTTAATGCTTAATTAAAGTGGATTTAATTGTTAGCTGCGTTTTAATCTAAGAATTGTAGTTGCAAATGCAATTCAAGTTTAGAGTTCTGGGCTTGCTTGAAAGAGAGGTTTTAGAACCAAAGCTTTCGATTAATGATTGTAGTTATTGGGTTGATATGGGTTTATCTCGAAAGAGTAAATCCTAAATCTGTTTCTACCCATCTAGCTCGAGAGAGTGGATGAGTTAGGTGTGGGCTGTTCTTATTTGCTAAGCTTATTGATGTTCGAAAGAAATCACCTGATTCGTAATAGTTGTTCGAGAGAAAACTATTGCATCTATAGTCTAGCCTGCCCGCTGATAGTTAGCTATTTATTAGTAATTTGAATTACCCATAGAGTGAAATTAACCTATAATTGATCACATCCCGAGAACTCCTCTCTATATTGTTACTTTCCTCATATTTGATTGTGTTGTAGCTGCTAATTGACAATCCAAAACCCCCTATCTGACATTTTTTGTCATCCCCCTTTGATTTATTTGCATGTTTTCGATAAATTCTATTCCTATAACCGAATAGACCACTTTATAACTTCATAATTGAATTTTAGACACGTACCGCTCTATCTGGGTTCGACCCCAACTCTTCGTTGAGTTTTATACTAATTAACGACCGCTTACACCTAGAATCAGATGAGATGTACTTGAAATGTTAATCAAAATGGTGCCGCTATCAGGGAGTGGTGTTGTTTGAAATTCTATTATTGAAGTTTGAATTGTATCCTTTTTGTGTTATTGTTGAATCGACTTACGTTGTTTGTGTTTCTGTTGGTTGTGTTGAACAGATAAAGAAATGAGCGTCAACGGGAGCAATGGTAGCCAAGTGGGCCTCCAAGAGGATATAGGTAATTTGAACGATGTTAATGACCCTATCCAATTGGGTGGTGTCGGAGCTATACGTCTACCTCCTGCTGAAGGGAATGTTGTTTTTCACATCACTAGCATAATCCTTCAGCTCATACAATCGAAAGGATTGTTCGGAGGGTTGGCTCATGAGGATCCCCATGAGCATGTTAGGAATTTCATTGATGTTTGTGGACCTTTCTCATTCGAAAACATTTCTCAATAATCGGTCCGTCTTTGATTATTTCCATTCTCTTTGATGGGAGAAGCCACAAAGTGGTTGGCTGATCTTCCGAGAAACTCCATTACAACTTGGGATAAGTTGACAGTTGCTTTCTATGTGAGGTACTTTCCCACATCAAGGATGATGACCATAAGGGATAACATTCAAAGGTACAAACGCTTGGAAGGCGAACCAATCCACGAGATGTGGTTGAGGTTTCAGAAGCTATTACTTCAGTGCCCAACTCATGGACTGCCCCATGATGTCTTGTTGCAATACTTTTACAGGAGTCTTGACTCGGTGAACAATAGAGTTGCTGATCAACTTGTTCCCGGTGGTATAATGCAACAGCCTTGGGATGTCGCATCTCAACTCCTAGATCGTATGACCAAAATCAATATAGCATGGTACACTCGTGAGGACCAAGAGTCTCCTCCCACCTTTAGAATGACAAAGGAACAGATCGAAAAGGATCAAGAGAGAGACCAAAATATGGCAAAAATGATGACCCAGCTAGACTTATTGTCGAAAAATGTGATGGGTAGTGGGTTGAAAAGTGTAAATGCTGTAGGTGTTGGTGGAGCAAATCCTGATGAGGCACAATTTGAAGCGTTGTACAAAGAGGAAGTGAACTTCTTTGCAAATCAAGGAGGAGGTTTTCATCAAAACTATCTAAGGTCGGGTGGAAATCCGGGTTTGAAGATGATGGATGGAGAGATTGTGACAGAGAATGGCGTGATCGTAATGCCACTGGGAAGGAAAGAGAGGGTGACAAGGATAGGTACATCCCACCTCATGAGCGTCAAAAGCCCAAAGAACCAAGAGCTGACTCAGAGAATGTCCGAATGGAAGACATGCTCTCACGCATTCTCAACAAGGTCGATGGTACATACAAAGTGTTGAAAGAGATGAAGGAGGACGTCTCAACTCTCAATCAGATGATGACTTCTCATTCAGTCTCTATCAAGAACCTAGAAACACAGATGGGTCAAATCTTCACTCATCTAAATCCAAGGCCAAAAGGAGGGTTGCCTAGTGACACAATGGCAAACCCCAAAAATGAAGCTTAAATTTGTATTTCCGTCGTGCCACGACGTTAAATAAGGCACTTCTTGGGAGGCAACCCAAGTCCTTGATATTTTAAATTTTGTTTTTGAATAACGGGTGTTGATTTTTCAGGTTGAAAAGTGAGAAGTGTTGGAAAATGGGCAATTAGGCGAGCCAATAATCCAGTCGGTGAATCGCAAAAGAGGTCGGCGAGCCCCGACTTGGACCGCCGTTGGAACCACCCAGCTTGACGGGGAATTTTGTAAAACTCAGCGATCTAAAAGCTCAGTCGGCGACTCACCGAACAGTTCGGCGATCCCGACTTTGTCCGTCGTTTGAACCCCCTAAATTTCTGGGAGTTTTGTAAAACTCGGTGAGCCAAAATACAACTCGGCGCGTCGCCGAGTGGTTCACCGAGCTCGACTTATATCACTAAATGGAGCACGAACTGATAGGTTTTAAAGGCCAAACGGTTTAAAATTTCAAAATCCTTCATCTTCTCCCATTTTTAACTCCCGTACTATCACACCCTATATTAGATATTTTGTACTTTTTGAATTTTTACTCTCATACTCTTTGGGATCTTTGCTCGAGATTGGTTTTGGAACTTTGCCGCCTAGCATTTCAAATCTCATTTTAGCATAAAAGATTGGTTTTTCTGAACCCCAAACTCTATATGTGGTTGAGCTAGAATGCAAGTGGTAATTTGTTGTTGAATATTGTTGGGTAATCGTTGTTTAATTGTTGGAATGCCCAAAATGAATTGAATTTGTGCCTAATTGCTCGTATATGAATGATTCTCGTGTCTTTGCTTGTTGAAATTGTGTTTAAAGTGTTGGCTTGTGCTAAATATGTGTTAGGTCTAGTGGCGTGAAGTCTGAGTAACCCCCGATTGTTCCAAATTTTGTATTTTGCCCAATGATGGAGCGGTTGACGTCATTCTTAAGGGCAAAAGACGTCAAATGGCCAATTTTGGCTAAATCAGGGGATGTCTGAGTACCCCGAGGGCATGGGTAGTATGGGTATTACTTTAATTTCATAGTGTATGTTTTTAATTTTGATTTCATTGGCTGCGGGTTGAATTTTGAAGAACGGGGTAGAAAACTGGTACGAAGGGCCATTTGGCGAGCTGGGTCGAGCTCGCCGATTGGTTCGGCGGTTCGCCTAAGTCCCCCTAGATCTCCTTTAATTTATCTAATTGTTGAGTTTGTGGTCTGTAACTTTCGGCGATACACATGTGCTCGCTAAGTTCACTCGGTGACTCACCGAAAGTCCTTCTTGATCGCCTTTCTGCGCCCTATTTCTTTAAAATACATTATAACTTTTGGCGAGTTGCTCCTAGTTCACCGATTGATGTCGGTGATTCTCCGAATGGCCCTGGATATCACTGACCAGCTTTGAATTTTTGAACCTTTCTGCGTGCCCGACTTGGCTCACCAAAGTGATTCGGCGAGTCTTCTTGCAGTGATTTTCTAAATGTTTTCTGGAACTTTTTCTAACATTTTTCTAAGTTGTTTACAGAAATGGCTAGACCCCAAGTGTCCGGAAGATACATGCCACCCCGAAAGTTGGCACGGGGAGTGGTTATAAATGAGGATGCAGGTGCATCCTGAGAAAAGAAAACAAAGCTACCTCAAAAGAGAGGCAAGGGTAAGGGCAAGGAGCCCGTAGTTCTCCCTCCGGAGGAGGGAAGCTCAAATAGTGAGGGGGTATACGAAACTCACCTCACCACATTAGACAGCGAGGGGGACTCACATGATTCTCAGGCTTCTATCTCTTAGCCTGAGGATGATCAGTTGATACAGGCCCGGAGAGTGGAGCTATGCTCCAAATCTCTTCATGATCCATCTAGGATTCCGGAGCCTACCCCTCCAGCTTCAGCTCCAGTGCCTCCTCCGGCACAGACAATGGTTCTAGCTCCACCAGTTTGGGGTCATCCTCACCGGTTACTAAACAGACTCAAGGCCGAGGGATTAAGGATCATTCTTGAAGAGAAGAGATTGTCTACCGATGGTGTGGTGGACATGTTTCTTGAAGTGTGGAACACCATCAAGTTCCACAGGTTTGAAATTTTCACCAAACCCTGGGGCCCCTACATTCTCTATTGGGTCCGAGTGTTTTATTCGGCCTATGGTAAGTTGGTCCCTAAGGGGAAGAAGAAATCTAGCCTGTTCAAGCCGGTTGATTCTGTGATAGTCAGGGGCAAAAAGGTGAAGTGTGACAGTTCTGACATCAATGCTGTTCTGGGGTGCACTTATGATTTCCTACACAAATACATCGATCTGATCCCGAGAAAGACCTTGGAGGACCTGAAGGGTTGGCTGGCACCCCTTATATCTGATGCCACCCCACATTGGATAGAGGTAGGGGCATAAATAAAGAAGAAGGAATTGAATGTGGCTGCAAGATACTGCTTAAGGTTTATCAACACCACTATCATTCCATCCCAAAATGAATCCATCTTGCGACACCCAAAGGCAGCATGCTTAGGGTCTATCATTTATCGCCAGAAGTTAAATCTGGGACTGTTGATTAACCAGGAGATGGGCATGAGGGCCAAGTAGAGACAAACATCACTTCCAATTGAAGTATTGATTACTGAACTGTGCATACGGGCCTGTGTTCCTCAAGATGAGAAGACATATATGAAGGTGACACCTACCTGCTCTACTGACATCCGACATATTGAGGTCGAGTACCAGAAAGATGAGGCTGATAGGAGGAGGGAAGCTTCGGTGGACACATTCCTAGAGGTTGATATTGATACGTTACCTGCAAAGGAGTCTTGCCTACTCAGGCCTTCAGGTATTACCAGCTCTACGCCTCCTGAGATCTCGAGTACTTTTACTGCAACCCATCCCCCTGGATCTGCTGCTGCCTCTACTTTTAGGCCCCCGATCATCCAGGCAATGTTGTTCAAGATGGGGCATCTGGCCCAATCTGCTGATATGCGTTCCTCTTGGCTAGAGGCCGCAATTCCTTGGATGATCGAGAGAGCCATTGCTACTTTATTGACACCTCTCAGAGCTTCGATCGATGCCCTTACTGTGAGAGTTGAGGTGTGTGAGAGAGGACAGGGAGCTGATGATGAGATGACGACATTGAAGGCCGATCTTCTAGGACTCCGTAAAGATGTGGATGAGCTGAAGTCCACCGACCTCTCCATGCTCTTTTGGTACTGTGGAAATACCAGATATCTCGAGCTCAAATATTCCAGCCTGTTTAGACGTGCCTTCGGCTACTACGACCGGAGATGAGGTTAGAGCTGATGATGATGATGCTGATTCTGAGGCTGAGACGGATGAGGAGCAGCTTGGTGAGTAGGAGGATGTTGTCTATAAGGACTTTCTTGACTTGGAGGGTGCCATGTATGAGAAAGCTAGACAGGCCTCTCTAAGAGATGTTTCAATGGTGAGCTCCAGTGGAGCTAAGGATGATGTGATATCGGGCAATGATGCCCAGATAGATGGAGCGACGGACATGCAGACTTCACCTAAGGCTTAGCCTGGCAGGATGACCTTTCCCCTCCCTCTCTGTTATGGTTTTGACTATTTCTGTTTTTAGTTGCATTTGAGGACAACTGCATTTTTTTGTGTTGGTGGGGTGAGGTATTTCCATACCTACCTCTTTTGTGTGGGATGTTTTTGTGAATAGTGAGCTTATTGGTTTATATATATACATCTTGGTTGTGGAATTGCGGTTGTTCATAGCTTGTGGCCCATTGTTTTGATTAAAACATGGTTTTGAACAAAATTTTAAAATTTTGCCACCTCTTTTGTGTGTGATCGTGGCTGTTCTTGTACAAATTTAAGTGTCGATTGTGATCAATACCGATGACTTGAATAGTTCTCTTAATTGAACAAAATAAATCTGCGGCTACAATGAGGCAAACGAAATTACATAGGCAATATGTGAACTTTTAGCATCTCGTTGTGACTAGCCGGTTGTCGAATGAGTCTCTTGTGATGAACATTGCACGCTAGCTAGAAAGTGTGGAGTCTTGTTTGATAATTGTATCAATGCCATGTGTGGTGAGGTTACTTTGAACATTGTGCATGATGACACCTAGAAGTTTCCCCGTTGGTCCGGTTGATTGAGTGATGCAAGCAATAGACATGATCTAAGGCAAATTTTTTGAAGAGTGTGCCTGTTTGACAACATACCTCTTTATGGCCAATCTTGTGAAATGTGTGAACCTTGCTTGACACCTTTCGAGCCTAACCTTTTCTTGGAAGAAACTTGAACAATTGTGACCTCTTTTTAACCCTTCACCCATAACTTTAATAAAGAATAGTTTGTTTGAAAAGCCAACTTATGCCAAAAGCCTAAGTTGGGAGTGTAGTGAAAAGAAGGAGAATCAAGAAGTAAGAAATATTCCCCCGAGTTGGATTGTTTGGAAAAATAATGGAACCCCTTCATATAAAGAAAAAAAGAAAAGATAAAAAGAAATGAAAAAAAAGAAAGAAAAGAAAAGACTGAAAAAGAGAAAAAGTTGTGAAATAAAGTTGTGAAAATAGTAAAAGAAATGGGGTATCCTGTGATTTATGTCTAGTTGAATAATGGAGTGGAATATGATCATGTTTGAATGAGAAAGAGAAGGAGAAAATGATTTTCAAGCCATACTTCATGGAGGTAGAAGCCACCAAGCCTAAATTGTCATACCTTTGCACTCAACTTCATTACAAGCCTTAAAAAGACCTTTTTGATGTTATGTGAGTTGAAACAAATGTTGATTGGAAAAATAAGGGCAAGCCTATGGGTGGAGTCATGCATGTTTTCATCTTTGTGAGTGTGAGAGTTGTATGTGATTCCAGGACTTTAAATTGTTGAGAAATTTTGTGTGAATATGGAATCATCTTTGTTGTGAGGGCATTTGAATACCTTTGTTGAGCTTGAACTTGCATTTGAAGCAAGCATTGTGAGCTTGAGTACACTTGATGATGGTAAGTCACAATTTGAAACATTGAGTGCACAATTGATCATTGCATGAGTAGTTTGAACCTTGTTGTGTGCATTTATGTTGAGTCTTATGCAGCACTGTTTGTAGACATCTTTGTTGAACTGATTGATCTTGAGTTTTACTTGAGGACAAGCAAAATTTTAAATTGGGGGTGTTGATGAGTTCGAGATTTCGATTCATTTAGGGCTTTATTTTGATAGTATAAATGTCCTCAAATGCCTAATTTATGCTCTAAACTGATGTTAAAGTGTTGATTGAAGGCTAAGGAGCAAGGCAAGGACATGAGCAGACAAAAAGGAACTAAAAGCTGATGAGGTGAAGAAAAAGAGATCCTGGTGATAGCCAAGATCACTCGGCGCACCGCCGAGTGACTCTTTAGCTCGCCCAAAGTTCCAGCACTCCAGCCCTGGGGAAGAACCAAGTTGGCAACAGAAATGGGCAGTCGGCGAATCACCGATCGACTCTGCGATGGCAAATTTGATCGCCCAGTGTTACAGGACTTGAGATGCTGAGGACCAATGCACAATGGCGATGGAAAAGAGCAAACGGCGGATCGCCGAACCACTCGGCGAAGCATGACTTATACCGCCGAGTGGACTTTCAGGCAAAAATGCAATAAATTGAATTTTAAAAGGAATTTTGGGCAGTTCCACGAGTTCCTAAAGTTCTAAAAGTTCCAAAAGTTCCGAGATAATTTTTGATCCCCAAATTCTAGGTTTAGAGTTTTCTTCTAGTTTTTGAGTTCTTATTGAAAACTTTGAGGATTTGTAAGTGGGTCTTTGAATTTAATCACTTTGGAGAATTGTAAAGGCTTGGAGACTCTTCCCAGCTGATGGCTAATCTAGTTGGTAACTGTTTTTACCTTTTTATGATGCTTAGCTAAAACCCCAATTTCTAGGGGTGTGATCATGTGATTATGGGTTGAATTAGCTTATGGGTATTGTTATTTACTGATTTTTAATGCTTAATTGAAGTGGGTTTAATTGTTAGCTGCATTTTAATCTAAGAATTGTAGTTGCAAATGCAATTCAAGTTTAGAGTTCTGGGCTTGCTTGAAATAGAGGTTTTAGAACCAAAGCTTTCGATTAATGATTGTAGTTATTGGGTTGATATGGGTTTAGCTCGAAAGAGTAAATCCTAAATTTGATTCTACCCTTCTAGCTCGAGAGAGTGGATGAATTAAGGTGTGGGCTTTTCTTATTTGCTAAGCTTGTTGATGTTCGAAAGAAATCACCTGATTCGTAATAGTTGTTCCAGAGAAAACTATTGCATCTATAGTCTAGCCTGCCCGATGATATTTAGCTATTTATTAGTAATTTCAATTACCCATACAGTGAAATTTGCCTATAATCGATCACATCCCGAGAATTCCTCTCTATATTGTTACTTTCCTCGTATTTGATTGTGTTGTAGCTGCTAATTGACAATCCAAAACCCCCTATATAAAATTTGTTGTCATGCCCCTCTGATATATTTGTATGTTTTTAATAAAATCTATTCCTATAACCGAATAGACCACTTTATAACTTCATAACTAAATTTTAGACACGTACCGCTCCGTGTGGGTTCGACCCCAACTCTTCGTTGAGTTTTATACTAATTAACGATCGTTTACACCTAGAATCGGATGAGGTGTACTTGAAACGTTAAACAGCCGACCTGGTTTGCGATTCACGACTTACTTCGCCTAATGGCCCTGAAGGCCAAAATTTGGAAAACAATAAATTGAAATTTAAAAGAAGAGTTGAGGAGTTCTGATTTCAATTTTTTTTTCGAGTTTTTGTTTTCTCCGAGTTTTTCAGTTTCCATTGTAGACTTTGAAGTTTTTAAGACTTGGTTTTGAGGAATTTCAATTGGGTTTTTGAATTAAGTTGATTTGAAGCATTGTAGAGACTTGGAAACTATTACCCAGTTCATGGCTAACATAATTGGTAATCGTTTCTTCCTTTTTATGATGTGTGGCTAAAACCCCAATTCTTGGGGTGTGATCATGTGATTATTGGCTTAATTAGCTTATGGGTTTTGTTATTTACTGATTGAAATGCTTAATTGAAGTGGGTTTAATCGATAGCTGTGTATTATTCTAGGAATTTTTGTTGCAAATGCAATTCTAACTTACTGTTTTGGGCTTGCTTGAGAAAGAGGTTTTAGAACCAAGGTTTTTGAATAATCATTGTAGCTATTGGGTTTATGTGGGTTCAGCTCGAGAGAGTGAATCCTAAACTCGATTCTACCTATCTAGCTCGAGAGAGTAGATAAGTTATGGTTTTGGGCTGTTTATATTGTTAAGCTTGTCGAGGTTCGAGGGAACTCACTTGAATCGTGATAGTTGTTCGAGAAAAAACTATTGCATCTATAGTCTAGCCAACCTTCTGAGATTTAGCAATCGTTTGTAAATTCCAATTACCTATATAGCGAAATTAGCCTATAATCAATCACATCCCCGAGAATTCCTCTCTACTTGTTGATTCCCCTGTTTTGATAATTGTTTTAGTTTCTAATTGACAAACCAATCCCCCCATCTGACATTCGTTGTCAGCCTTTCGATTTGTCAAATTATTTCGATAATTTTTATTCCTACAACAGAATAGATCGCGTTTAAAACTTCATAACTGAATTCGGACTTGTACCGCTCCTTGTGGGTTCGACCCCAACTCATTTGTTGGGT
This sequence comes from Solanum etuberosum, assembly GCA_029582245.1. Taxonomy (NCBI): domain Eukaryota; kingdom Viridiplantae; phylum Streptophyta; class Magnoliopsida; order Solanales; family Solanaceae; genus Solanum; species Solanum etuberosum. The sequence continues at coordinate 7,306 of JAJONR010000999.1, read as the reverse complement.
TTTATACTAAGATTACGATTGCCTACACCTAGTATTGGAAGAGGTGTAGTTGAGCGTTTATCAGATAGGATGGGTCATCGTCAATGACAGTAATCTTCTTTCGATCTCATAGCATCATTTCATAGAATATCCTTTCAGTCTATTCTATGTGCTATATTGAACAACCCAATACCTTACAATATTTCTCTTTGGATGAAACAATATGGCAAATAGATTCCACTCATAACCTCTATTTTTAATCAAGTACCATACATCAAACCTAAATTGCAAGTATCAAACTAATCATCCACTCCAATCATTCTCTTTCGAGCATCCATCAGAGATCGAAAATAGGAATTAAGTTTGCAACCTTAACCCATAAGATAACTTCATGCTAATTAGATGAAATCCATGTATGAACAACAGCAAAATAGAGCATAACACAATACCCACTACATTAAATAAACACCTAACGCCATAATTGCACTCCTATATCTTGGGGTTTTAGCCACCCATCAAAAAAAGTAAAGTAGTTATATCCTTCATTATTGGAGCCATGCGTAACACGAAATTAAGTAATTAAAAGTAAACCCACCATGAATTCAACTTCAGTTTATTAATTTTAAGAGAAAAGTTGGAAAACCCCCCCAAAACTAAAAGTGTTCTTCACAAAGTAAAGTGTTTCTCTCTCTAAGAATAGATTCAAAATTCTCTACTATTTTTCAGGACTCAAAATTTCCGAACTCTAAATTTTTCTCTTCTTTGGACTATTGATAATTTCCCTAAAATTTGGCCCAAAAATCAATGTGTGATCCAATGAGAGACGTTAGTTGCGCTCACCGATCATATTAGGTGAATCACCAAGTACTCTTCTACTCGCCTTTATCTTGCTTCAGCTGTTTGAACCTTAGTCGGTGAGCTCGTTCAAGTCTGCCTTTCACATTTGGTGTATCACCAAGTACCACCTTTGTTCGCCTTCAATTTTTCTTCATGTATAGTTCCTTTCGGTGATGGTCATCATGTTCTCCTTTCTTATTTGTCGAGTCAGAATTTCCCTTTTTATTCGCTAACCTTCCCCAATTAGTTCAAGTGTTATGCACTGTCTATTTTGGCGAGGTCATACCCATTGGGAGATCCGCCCTTCTTTCTAGGTGATCAATAATGTGCAGTTTACACTTCTTTTTATATTTTTGGTCATTATTTCAAACATTCATCCTTGCATTGTTCTTTAGCCTTCATAGCTACAAATAATCCAAACATCATTAGAATAGGACATAATTAGCCGTTGAGGATACTAATTGTTGAGCTATATAGGCCTCAAATCAGTGTAAATCTACCACTCATCACAAAACATGAGTTAGATGCAAGAAATATTGAGTTTATTCTTGTAAGACTAATATGTCTCAATTTTTATTAGATTTAAGCTTTGAGGGGGCATATCACTAATTTAATTTTTGAAACATGGTTTTATGAAAGATATACCAGTTTCATGAAGATTTACCCTTAAATTCACTAGGTTTTCTATGATTTTGAAAGATATGATACTTTACTTATGGTTTGCGCTGACTCTACCAAGACTCTTACATTGTTTATATTTTGTTATGAGTCCATGGAACATATTGGATTGCTAGGGGATTCCTTCAGGTTTTTCTTTTCTATTATGAGTCTGAGGGATCATTCGAGATTGCCAGGGGATCATTTTGGCTCTTACTTTATTCCATCTGTAGTTGAGCTGGACGGGTCAAAGGAATGTCTCGAGGATCCTACGAACATCCATTAAGGAGATTTCAAGACTTTTTACTTTTCTGCATTAGCCACACATGCGTTAAACCATCCCATAATGCATGGCATTCTCTCATATGCATATATGAAGCGTGATTTTTCTTACAATTATTATGTTCACTATATTTCTTTTGTGAGTTCGTCTTTCTAGTATAGTTTTGGAGTTTATTGTTATTACTATCATGCTTCTTATATTATATAGTGTCTACTGATCTTGGTCGGCCATGATGCCTACTTAGTACCCTGTATTTTGGTACTCATACTACACTTCTATATCTTTTTCTGATGCAATGCCTAGTACAAGTCATCCTTGTTGATCTTCTCTCATTCGAGGCCCTATTGTACTTCTTTGTGGTGAGCTGTTGGCATCTACAGACTTGCCTCTTTTCCTTTTGTATTCGTTGCCAATATTTTGTCTTTCATTAGAAAATTATATTTTGTATAATCTTATCCTCGTATTTTACGTGCTCTTGTACCGGTAAAACCATGTCTTCAGTATGGTTCTTGTGTATATTCATCTTTCTCAGTCTCTTTTGGGCCCATCTTTTTTTATACCGGTTTTTCTATGTCTACGCCAAGGCCCCTTTCTTATCTAATTATTCCTTCCACTTTAGTTATTTCTAGTTTTATTTATCGTTTGTTATCTTGGGTTTGGTTTGCCTACTCAGTTTATGGTAGCTGCTCTCATGATCCGATTTTTGAGTTTTTACAATGAAACTCGATTATCTCTCGATTTGATTCATAATTGAGTTTGAAAATTAAAATATTATTGGTAGAACATGTTGATTTGCAAAAGAAAAAAAATAGGAATTAAATACTCCACATAATTGTCATGACCCAAGGTACCTCCTAGGCATAACATGACGTATAGGACCTCGAGAGGCCCCATACAAGCCACTTAGCATTCATAACATAAGAAATAGAATGAAAAGAGATAAAGAAGAACACTTCAAGTCCCAAAAGTTTTATAAAGGTAAAGCAAAAGTCTAAACGCTTGTATCATTATCCATCTAGTACATAAGAATAAAATTTGGGCCTAGTCCATACATCATGTACAAAAACTGAAAGTAAGAAAGAAAACTGAAAATAAAGATAATCCGTCCTCGAAGCATAAGGACTCACCAAAGCTCAAAATCTCTCAAATCAACCTCTAGCCACGAAATTGAGGACCCTGACTGTCCGACCCTATATTTGGGGAAATTTAGGCAAGAGTATGTGTTATTACAAAATATGTACCAAGTATAATAGCCATGCATATAAGCATTTAAATCATGCTAAAATAGGACATGCAATGACCAAGCTGAAACATGGTATTAAAGGGTTTAGAAGACATAAGTCATATAACATGGTCAATGCAAGCTAACATCCTTAAAACATTTGAACACATATGAGATACTTCTTGAAGTAACCTTAGTTCATTATTATTGTGGGAATTAGCTTTAACCGACATAGAGACCATGTGAGCTATAACATGATCCCTCGGTGTCTCCCACACCGAAAAGGGTTGTGCTACTTTCCAAGAAAAGGACCTTGAAATTCTAGATATTGTGGATCCACTAGTTAATGTCTATCTAGACAATCATTCTATGGGGCACATAGGTAAGGGATAAGGAGATTGCTTCTAGAAATTCGGCCTCTACTCACGGGAAAGCTTCCATCTCGATATCCTCTCGGTGCTAAGCATAAATTCCACGAAATAGTCATTTTCTTACTTGTTCTTATTATCCATGGAAGGGCACGTCATCTTTCCAATCAAAGATAGGTCATAAGTCATCTATGGAATGACATCATTCAATAACCAATCCAAGCTAGGTTTCATTAGGATAGCTCCTTATCTTTGATTGATTTAGGTTAGAAGACTTATCAACCTTAGAATCCTTACTATTTGAGAACAAACCTTTCAAAATCATACTTTCATGTGTATATGAGAAATCCTTTCAACAACACAAAAACATCATCATCATTGATACTTCACTCTCAATGCATCCTTAAAACGTTTACATAAATTTCATAAAAACATGTTTAATTTCATAAAAACATGTTTAATTTCATAAAGTCTTCATTCATAATCCAAAACACACATCATATCATCATAATTTAGAATACATGGGGATTACATGTGTTCATAGGGAATCATCATAAAACCATAGAATTTCATCAATTCATGCATAAGAGATCACAATTCCATCAATTAAATCAATAACAAAGAGAACACATGACATAAAATAAAACCCTAACTCAATTGGGGATTTCTAACTTTGAAAATAGGAGAACTGGGGAACTCCGTGAATGGAAGGAATCCAAGGATGAAAACTATCATAACTGAATACCAAAAGCTTGCCTTCAATGGTAGAATTGGAGTCTTTTCTTTTGTCACGCCCCGAGGCTACCCCCTTGACGTAACACGGGACCTACGATCACGAGTGACCCCAAGCTAACCCTGTGTCTGGCATATATAAAGCATACTGAAAATAACTGAATTAGACATGTACTATGCGGATGCCTAAACAATGGATATCTGAAAGTGGAGAAAAACCCAACTAGTCTGAATATATAAAGCATACTAAGAGTTTACTGATAACTCAAACAACCGCTTAATAACTCAAACTGAATCTACTACTATGTCTGAAAAGCCTCTAACTGAGTTGAGTTGCTGGGACATGCCCCCAGCTAACTCTAACAAAACTGAAAACTGAAAGTAAAGATAGAAATGAAAGCATGTCTATTGTCCTCAGAATATGAGGACTTACCACTAAAGCTGTTGAATGGGGACCGATGATCGATCCAAGCGTGATCTGGATGCTGAATACTTGAACATACATCATGAAAGGATGTAGCGCAGAGTATGCGTCAATACTTGGAATGTACTAAGTATGCAGGATATGGATACTTAGCTCAATAAATATAAATAAGTTGAACAGAGCATAACTGAGCAATCACATAAACTGAGAAAGAATGTAAATACTGAAACATAACTAAAAAGTTAAGCTAAATGTAATGACCAAGTACTAAACATGATAATAACATGCTGAACTGAATGTTGAAGTATATACTCCAGACCTGGTCAAATGCACTAAGAGTCTGACTGTGAGAGCTACTATTAACCGACATAAATCACGTGAGCTAAACGTGGAGTCCGATATATATGCCCCATCGAGAGGACCCAATATACTTTTCCAGGGGTATAAAGGCATGACTGGTGTGATCACTAAATCTGATGCCCAACAGAGGGGACTTATAATCCTACGCGGGCACATAGTTTTGGGACTATGAGGGTACGCTGAACCCTAGTCCAAGTCTGTGCTAAGTATACTCCCAAATGAATATGTATATGACACAAATGTAACTGAAATACTGAATAGTTCAAAATACTGAAATGCATTATGAGAATGCAACATTTATGTATTGATAATGTGACATTCGAAATATGGAGCATGATTATTTTTTCAACAGACCTAGAAAGTATAATTCATGAGCTAAGAGAATTTATACAAACTAGGGTTCTGAGTTTCATACAAGGAATTAAGTAACGTTTCCAAGAGAACCTGTTATTTAGACTATGGATTATATAACAACTAAAATCACAATAAATTCTCAAGATTTTACAAACCCTAGATCTAAACAAGCTATGTAAAATCAAAGAACTGGCTGGAATTCTAGGGATCTAGTGGATGGAAGGAACCCACTAGTGAAATCCTACATACCTGGTGACAAAAACTACGGAGAAATCCTTTGGATTTCTGGGCTAAAGCTTGAAGAACATTGTTGCTTGTTCTTGAAAGAAACTGGAGCCTCTTTCTCCTCTTTTCGTTCTAACTTGGATGATTTTTTGGAGAATGAATGTTTGAGTAGGTTCTGACTAGATTATTAGGCTTAGAGTGAGTAAAATGACGTAGTTTAGATTTTAAATAATGTATTTTAAATGCCCAAAGCATAGGGGAAAATACCAAAATGACCCTAACTTAAAAGGTGACGATGGCCATCCACGAGGCCACTGACGGACCGTCGAAGGGACCATGGCCCGTCAAGTGGGTCGTGGTTCTGGGCCAGTGCTACTGGCTCTTGGTACCTCTATCCACGGTCCACTTCACAGACCGTGTGCAGGACCACGAGCCGTGAAGGCCAGCGTGGTTCTTCACAGAGGATGGGGGTCACCTGGGTCATTATTATTGTGGGAAGTAGACTTAAACAACATAGACACCATGTGAGCTATAACATGATCCCCGGTGTCTCCCACATCGAAAAGGGTTGTCCTACTTGCCAAGGTAAGGACCATGAACTTCTAGTTATTGTGGATCCACTAGCTAATGTCTATCTAGACAATCATCCTATTTCGATATCCTCTCGTTGCTAAGAATAAATCCCACGGAATAGTCATTTTCTTACTTGTTCTTATTATCTATGGAAGGGCACGTCATCTTGTCAATCAAAGCTAGGTCATAAGTCATCCATGGAATGACATCATTCAATAACCAATCCAAGCTAGGTTTCGTTAATATAACACTCCGTATGCTAGAACTACCAGAAATGCAGAATTCCAAAAGTTGTAGGTGCCACCAACGGTGCCACCTACGGACTGTAGGGTGACCCACGGACCATAGGTGGGGTCCGTGGATGGCCACCTGTAGCTCCTCCCCATAAAGTCCAGGAAATTTGGCTAAAGGTAGACCCATGCCAGGACCTACGGACCGTATGTAAGACCACGGTCCGTGGTCCAAGGCAGTAGGTCGAACCCCAGATTTCAACTCCCAGAACCCCATCGACGGTTGACCAGCACGGACCGTGGGTCAGTCCACGGACCGTCGGTGACCCCGACAGCTTTTAAGTTCGTCACCAGGTATGTGGGATTTCACTAGTGGGTTCCTTTCGCCCATTAGGTCCCTAGAATTCAGTCACAATCTTGGTTCCCTTGATATTATCTAGACTTAGGGTTTCTTGAATGTTAGAAATTGTTGGGTTTTAGCTGCTAGAATGATCCAAATCAGATTATTAAGTTGTTCCTTCAGTTCTTTCATGAAATTCAGAACCCTAGTTGTGTAGATTCGTTTAGTTCATGAATTACACATGCTAGGTCAGTTATATTCAGATATACATGCCCCAGTTACGAATGTTTCATTATCATTACATTAATGTTGCATTCTCAGATTTTGCATGTCAGTATTTTGAGTTATCAAGTATTACATAAATTCAGTCATAATGTGTTATTTACATAATCAGTTGGGAGTAGACTTAATACCGAGTTGGACTAGGGTTCAGCGTACCTGAATAGTCCCAGAACTATATGCCCTGTAGGATGTAAGTCCCTGCTGTGGGCATCATTTTAGTGATCATGACAGTCATGCCTCTATACCTCTTGCAGGGTAAATTGGGTCCTCTCGATGGGGTGTATACATCTGACTCCTTATTTAACTCATTTGGTTTTATGTCGGTTATTAGTAGCTCCCTCACAGTCAGATCCTATTGCATTGACCATGTTATCAGTTACAGTCAGATTTCAGTCTCAGCATGTTATAAACTTGGTCATTGCATTCAGTTAGTTCATGTT